>PVKM010051991.1:0-10349 GCA_004027735.1 Carollia perspicillata
TATAATCTGTTGTGCAGGTGCTGACAGAACAAAGCAAAACAACATCAAAAACAAAACCCAACAAGCAACACTCCCAGCTACAACAGCAATATCAGTGACAAAAGAGCAAAGAACAATAAAAGTGGGAAGAGAAATTGAATAGTACAAAAGAGAAACAAAAAGAAATAGAATAAGATCAAAGGAAAGAAAAGTGATTATGAGATGAGAAAAGGGTCAAGAACTAAAACAACTAATGAACTGAAAGAAGAAAACTGGAAAAAAGGGCAAAAAAAGAGAGAAGTAATAATGAAAATAAGAAAAGGAAAGCAGAAGGCAACAGTGGGGTAATTAAACATAAGAGTAAAATAAGGCTATCAAAGAAAAAGTAGAGCAACAAAAATAGAAGAAAAAAGAAAATATAATAAAAAGCTGTGGAAAAGGAAAAATAATGAAAATAAAAGAACAAAGTGAGATTCTTTTCAGCAGAGTTTAGTACTTGCCTGCTGGGTCCTCCCTTTGGACATGCTTCTGATGTGCCTGAGGCTGGTGTAAACCAGTGTCAGGGGCTGTCCAAGTCCAGCCCTTGGCAGCATCTTCAAAGCTGCTAGCCATCCATAGTTTTTGGCTTATTCATCCAGGCTTGGCTGGGCCTGGGGTGGGCCAAGCCGCTCCTTAAAGCTGGCTTTTATCAGTACTGGGTCCAGGGGTGTCAGCAAACAATTCAAGTCACTGCAGGACCTGCCTCTGTCTGCCTGCCTGCTGGCCTGCTGCCAGCCTTAGATTAGTTATAGACTCGACTGTTTCTGCGAGGGCTTCCGGTCGAATCAGGCGGACGGGACTCTTGGATCTCCCATGGCAGGTGCTGCTCAGACTTCAGGGAAGACAGTGAGTGTGTTCCCCTGCCCCCGTGCCACTCTAGTCTAAGTCTGTTTGGGATTATTTCCCTGTACTCAGCAGGGTGGGGCTTCTAGTAGGCTAATCAGTGGGGCCTCCGGGGTCCAGGTTTTGGGTCTGCTGGAAACTGGGGGGATGCTTCTATGGCTGTTCTGTGAGGGGGAAGCACCTCTGTGTGTCCCAGGAGAGTGTATGGAATGACCACTCTACAGCCAGTCTCTGACACCCCCTGAGTTTGCTATGTTGTTGTCTCCACAGCAGGAGTTAAGAAACAGGATGGGGGGAAAGGAAGAAAAAAAGAAAGAAAACCCATACAAAACAGAACAAATAAACAAACAAATCAAATAAAAGGAAAAAAAAGATTCAGAGTAGAGCAAACAGGATTATAGAGGATCATGGGGGTGGCATCCCACAGGGTAAGGTAATTGCTTTTGTCCTGGGAGAGGCTTGCTCTTCTCCAGAAAGATGGCTGCTGAAGAATCCAGGTGCATCTCGGCATAGAGAGCCCCATAGCCACCCCTCAGATCTCTCTGCAGTGTTTCCCACTCTAGACTCTCCTCATGCGACTGTACTCTGTGCTGTTTGCCCTTCACTGGGGCTGACGGTGAGTGGTTACAAATACAAAATACATGCTTTGGTCCCGTTAAGAATTAAAAGGAAAAAAAAATAATGACTGTTTCCAGTGGCTTTTGTCTTTCCTCAACAGAGAAAAACGCTGTGGCTTTTCACCTTTTGGTGCTGCCTGGTTGGCTGATCCTGGCACAGAGGCTCCCTTGCTTGGGAGCCCTGTTTGTGGACCGGGCTTCTCTCCTGTCAAAGGGAAGCTCCCATCACCTCAGCCTGCTGCCCATGTAATCTGGGCTGGCCTCTTAATTGACCCCTCCCCTCCTCCTCTCGGGGTGGTTAAAAGTCTCTTTTTTAGGTGGCCTTTGATTTACTTCAGGTGATTCCTCCCCTCTTTAGTTTTGTTTCCAGTTTGGCTCTGGGAGGAGGTGCATGGCCTATCTTCCTACCTGCCGCCATCTTGCCTCCCCAAAAGTATTTTCTGTGTTTGAAACGGGAAACAGATTAGCAATCAGAAGGTACAGAGCTTTTAATCTCTTTTGTAATCGGGTTTTCACAGGGCAAATTTATTATTCCACTGTAATAAAACAAAACCATCAAAGGATTATGACTTAAATGTGTTTAGAATCAAACATAATTTTTAAAAAATTCTTACCCACCCTGGATTGTCTGACTTCTGCACAATCTCTGTTTAGTCCAGATATCAAATGTCAGCGCATTTATCTTAACAGAGATCTGAAATGTCAGCAAATGTCTTTTGCTTTATCAATGACTTAAAAAATTATTGTTTTTCTTATACTGTAGAGTACTGCAAGGAATCCGTGTGATGGGCGATGATCAAGCACATGTTCCCGTCCTTCCAACACCAGGGATTCTGCCCGGACTGGAACGAGGGACTAGACAGTGTGCTCACAAACCACACCTGCAACTCTTGGGAGAGGAAGTAAGAACTTCCTGTGATATTAGTTTTATCTAACCTACAGGTTCTTAAACTTTAAAATTTCAGGGCCCTTTTTGTACTCGTAAAAGTTATTAATGACCTCAGCAATTGTTTATGTGGGTTGTATCTATTGGCATTTATAATGTCGAAAATTAAAACTTAGAAAACATTAAAAGTTCATTTTTTGTTTACTAAAAATAACAGTAATAAAATCATACATGTTCACATGATCTATTTTATTAAAAATAATTATATTTTTAAACAGAAACTTGATGAGAAAACTAGGATCATGTTACTTGTTTTGCAAATCTCTTTAATGTCTGGCTTAATAGAAGATAGCTGGATTCTTATGTATGCATTTGTATTCAACTTTGTGGTAGGATTTTCTTTTGATTGGGAAATTCTGGTCTCACAGAAAGATAGCTGGAAAAAGAAAGATTATATTAATATCTCTTTGACATAATTATGGATATTCTCCTTTGCTAATATGCCAGAACTTAATGAGTTTCTTGAAAGTTGGTTTTGAGACTTCCACTTCTGGGGAGAATAGGGCATAACTACTGTTACTTTTCCCTTCTTCCTTCTAAGTACAACTAAAAGACCTGGAGGTTAAAAGCCTAAAAGACTCTGAAAGATGGAGAGTGAAGCACCCTAACTGGGAAGTTTGGGACCTAAGAAATGACATGGTTGTGAATTAGTTCCTTGGGTTTTCTTTTTGCTTCATATATTCTAGACTTGGAGATGAAAAGGCTGGTAATCTGGAAGCAAAAATAGGTGAAGAAAAAAAAACCCCAACAAAAGTCGTCTTTCTTTAGCCAAAGAGCCAGGCAAGGGGCAGCCCAACAAGGCAGAAAAATTTTAGACAATTGCCACTCCATTTCAGCCGAAAAACAATGTTCTTATCCCCACCTTTACTAGCAAAGGCCTAGTGGGAAACCTAGACTTCTACTCTTCAGTGTATAACTTAGCACTTTAGGTACCGCTGCCAGGGTGGTGCCCAAGAAAGCTGAGTGTTGACCTGGGACTTTCATCTTAACAAAGCGGTAATGAAGTTTCCTCTCTCCGTGTTAATTAAGACCCCAGGGGGATCCCGGACTTTCAGCCCCACCCAGTAGTAATGAGCCACGCCTTTCCTTCCCCGCTGTGCTGGTATCAGAGGAGACCCAGTGGAATGTCAGTTAAAACAGATGGTTTAAATATGACCCAGTGTCTCATAACATAACCCAAAATATCCACATTTGAATGGAAAATTACTAATCATACAAAGAACGAGGAAACTCTTAAACTGAATGTGAAGTAACAATTCAGAGAAGACAACTGGGAAGACGGGCATGCTAAAATTATCTAACAAAGATTTTATAGTCAACTTCATGAAAATACTTCAATAAATGGCTATGAACACACCTGCAACACATTTAAAGAAATACAAAGATTCAGAAAGGAATAGAACAGATTCAATGTAATCCCTATTAAATTCCAGTGGTATTTTTACAGAAATAGAACAGTCCTAAATTTGTATGGAACCATGAAAGTTCCCAAATAGCCAAAGCAATCTTGAGAAAGAAGGACAACACCACAGGCATTTGTACCCTGATTTACACTATACTACAAAGCTGTACTAATCAAAACGTATGGTATTGGCATAAAAACACATCTAGACTAATGGACCAAAATAGAGATCCCAGAAAAAACCTTACACATATCTGGTCAATTAACTGATGACGAAGGAGCCAAGCATATGCAATGGGGAAAGGACAGTCTCTTTAGTAAATGGTGTTGGGAAACGGGACAATCACATGCAAAATAATTAAACTAGATCCCTGTCTTACACCACACAAAAATTAACTCAAAATGGATTAAAGACGTGAATGTAAGACCTGAAGTCATAAAAATCCGTGAGAAAACATAGGCAATAAGCTCCTTACCACCAGTCCTGGCAATGATTTTTTTGGGGTATGACACCAAAGAAAAGGCAACAAAAGCAAAAATAAATAAGTGGGACTTTTTACACTAAAAAGTTTTTTTACAGAGAAAAGGAAACCAGTAACAAAATGAAAAGTTAACCTAGTGAATGGGAGAAGATATTTGCAAATCATATCAAATAAGAGAAGCAACTCAATAGCAAAAATACAATCTAATTAAAAAATGGGCAGGAGATCTGAGCAGACATTTTTTCCACAGAAGACTTACAGATGGCTTACAGGTACATGAAAAGATGCTTGACGTCACTAATCATCAGGAAAATGCAAATTGAAACCATAATGAGATACAACCTCACACCTGTTAGTGTGACTATTAGCAAAAAATCAACAAGCGTTGGTGAGGACCTGGAGAAAAGAGAAACCTTGTGCATCGTGAATGGGGATGTAAACTTGTGTAGACGCTGTGGAAGAGAGTAGGTAGGTTCCTCAGAAAAGTAAAAATGAAACTACCCTTCGATCCTGCCATCCCACTTCTGGGTATTTGTCTGAAGAAAATGAAAACGCTAACTCAGAAAGATAACTGTATCCCCATGTTTATTGAGCATTATTTATAGTAGTCAAGACATGGAAAC
Organism: Carollia perspicillata; assembly: GCA_004027735.1. Lineage (NCBI taxonomy): Eukaryota > Metazoa > Chordata > Mammalia > Chiroptera > Phyllostomidae > Carollia > Carollia perspicillata. Next base: position 4,932 of record PVKM010051991.1, read on the forward strand.
AACCTAAATGTTCATTGACAGGTGAGTAGATAAAGAAATTGTGGTATGTAGATATATTCAGCCATAAAAAAGCATGAAATCTCATCATTTGCACAACATGGATGAATCCAACGGATATTATACTGTGAAATAGGTCAGGCAGAGAAAGCCAGACATTGTATGATCTCACTTACATGTGGAATCTAAAAACCAACCAACCAAGCTCGTATATACAGAGAACAACAGACTGGTGGTCGCCAGAGGCAGGGAGTGGGTGGTGAGTGAAACAGATGAAAGGAGCCAAAAGGTGCAACCTTCTAGTTATAAAATAAGCCAGTCAAGGGCGGTGTAATGTGCTGCATGGTGACCATAGTTAATAATACTATATTGTATTTTTGAAGGTTGCTAAGAGTGTAGATCACGGGTGGCAAACACAAGGCCCATGGGCCAAATTCGGCCTCCCACCTTGTTTTATCAGGCCTGGCACCTTGTTTCTACCTGGCAGAGTGCCCAGCTATCGCTTAACTGTTAAGGTGTAGTTACATTTATACACTCCTAAAGTTACATTCAGCCCTTTGAAGGCAACCACGAGGCTGATATCACCCCTGGTGGAAATGAGTTTGACACCCCTGGTGTATATCTTAAAAATTCTCATCACCAGAAAAAAACTATAACTATGGATGGTGATAGATGTTCACTAGTCTTATTGTGGTGACCATTTCAAAATAAATACAAATATTGAAACATTATATTGTATATCTGAAGATAACATAATGTTATATGTCAGTTATACCTCCATAAAAATAAATAAGCAGAAAGGAAATAGAAAGTCTTCATCAAGAAATTGAAAATATGGAGAAGAAACAAAAGCTTTCAATTAAATATAATAATTAAAATCAAAAGCTCAATGGATGGGCTCAAAAGTGGAATGGAGGAGGCAGGAAAGAATCAGTGAACTTGAAAATAGAACAGTAAATTTTACCCAATCTGAACAAGAAAGAGAAATAGACTGAAAAACATTAGCAGAGACACAGGGACTTGTGGGAATCTTAACAAAAGATATAACATTTGTGTTATTGCCATACTGGAAGAAGAAAAAGAAAGGAAGATGACTGAAAATGTATAGGAAGAAATAATGGCTAAAATTTTCACTAATTTGCCAAAATGTTTAAACATATTTAGGAAGCTGAGCAAACCCCAAGCAAGACAAATCTAAAGACACCTGTAGCAAGCTACCTAGTAGTCAAACTTCTGAGACCGACAGAGAGAAAACCTTGAGACCAGCAGGAGAGGAACAATATGTATGTTACACAGCAGAAAACAGCCTGAATGGCAGTAGATTTATCATCAGGAACCGTGGAGGCCGGAAGCAAAATATTCAATGGCAGAACAGTTTTCAGGTGCTGAAAGCAATGAACTGTGATTCAGGAGTCCTGTATCTTAAGAAATATTCTTCAGAAATGAAGGGGAGTCAAGACATTTTCCAATTAAAGAGAACTAGGAGAATTTGTTTCTTAAATCGACATGTGAGTCTATAATCAACTCAAAATAAGAAGTTGAATAGAGCCTTGTTCTCCTTTTGTGCTTTTTAAATTATGTTTGTCAGTTGAATTTTTAACAAAATTTCCATATTGCTAAAAGTACATACAGGAAATGTTTAAGACAATTATGTTATAAATGAGGAAGGGTAAAGAGACACAAAGGGAGGGAAGATTTCTGCACATCACTGGAAATGGTAATATAATGACAACAGTAGGTCTTGACGAGTTATATTTATATAATTTAATACCTACAGCAAAACTAAAAAGCTATGTGAAGAGATACACTACAAAACCATACATAAATAAAAAATAGAATTTTGAAATGTGTCCTAGTGACAGGAAGGCAGCAAAAAGAAAACAGAACAACAAAAGAAGTCAGAGAGTACAAACAGAAAACAAAAAATGAATGGCAGACTAAATTTCTAACTTATATGTTAATTGTCTAAGTACACCAATTAAATCACAGATTGCAGAGTGGATTAAAGAAAAAGCCCAACTTCTGGCTAAGATGGATGTATAGATAGACACACTGTATCTCCTCGCACAACGAAAAGAAGGACAACAACAATTTAAAAATAAAAAAATACCCAGAACTGACAGAAAATTGAACTGTATGGAAGTCTGACAACCGAAGAGTTAAAGAAGACACATTCATCCAGACAGGTAGAAGGGGCGGAGTTGGGCAGCCAGAGTGGAGAGGGCTCTCAGCAAAGCAGCCACTGGAGGACCCAGCGAGGCAGCGGAGTGTGGAACCAGGCACGGCGTGCAAGGTGGCTGGCAGACTCACATTCACGTGCAGATGAACCAGGCAAAACTGGGGAGTGAGACAGACCACGCAACCCAGGGTCCCAGCATGGGGAAATAGAGCCTCAAATCACTGACTGAAAACACCTGTGGGGGCCGAGGTGCCAGGAGAAACTCTCAGCCTTACAGGAGAGTTCATTGCAGAGAACCACAGGGTCTTAGAACGTACACAAGCCCACCCACCTGGGAATTAGCACCAGAAGGGCCCAATTTGCTTGGGGGAAGTGGGGGAAGTGACTGAAATCCAGCAGAGAGCAGAGCAAGCACCTTTGTTCCCTCTCAGACCCCTCCCCCAACATACAGCCTCACGGCACAGCAACAAGTGTTGCCCTGCCCTGGTGAACACCTAAGGCTCCGCCCCTCACTACATAACAGGTGTGTCAAGACAAAAAAATGGCCCAAACAAAAGAATGGATCAAAGCTCCAGAAAAAATACAACTAAGCAGCAAAGAGGTAGCCGACCTATCAGATGCACAGTTCAGAACACTGGTTATCAGGTTGCTCACAGAATTGGTTGAATTTGGTTGCAAATTAGATGAAAAATGAAGGCTACGCTAAGTAAAATAAAGGAAAATGTACATGAAACCAATAATGATGGGAAGGAAACTGGGACTCAAATCAATAGTGTGGACCAAAAGAAAGAAAGAAACATCCAATCAGAAAAGAATGAAGAAACAAAAACTCAAAAAAAAAAAAAAATGAGGAGAGGCTTAGGAACCTCCAGGACATCTTTAAACATTCCAACATCCAAATTATAGGGGTACCAGAAGGAGAAGGGGAAGAACAACAAATTGAAAACTTATTTGAACAAATAATGAAGGAGAGCTTCCCCAATCTGGCAAAGGAAATAGACTTCCAGGAAGTCCAGGTAGCTCAGAGTCCCAAACAAGTTGGACCCAAAGAGGAACACATCAAGGCACATCATCATTACATCACTCAAGATAAAATGAAGGAGAAAATCTTAAACATAGCAAGAGAAAAGGAGACAGTTACCTACAAAGGAGTTCCCATCAGACTGTCAGCTTGTCAGCTAATTCTCAAAAGAAACCTTATAGGCAAGAAAGGGCTGGGAAGAAGTATTCCAAATCATGAAAGGCAAGGACCTACATCTAAGATTGCTCTATCCAGCAAAGCTTTCATTTAGAATGGAACTGAAGATAAAGTACTTCCCAGAAAAGGTCAAGTTAAAGGAGTTCATCATCACCAAGCCCTTATTATATGAATTATTAAAGGGGTTTATCTAAGAAAAAGAAGATAAAAAACATATACAGTAAAATGACAGCAGACTCACAATTATTAACAACCACACCTAAAACAAAAACAAAAACAAACTAAGTAAACAACTAGAACAGGAACAGAACCACAGAAATGGAGATCACATGGAGGGTTATCAACAGGGGAGTGGGAGGGGAAAGAGGGGGAAAAGGTACAGAGACTAAGTAGCATAGATGGTAGGTAGAGAATAGACAGGGGGAGGGTAAGAATAGTGTGGGAAATGTAGAAGCCAAAGAACTTATGACACGTGGACATGGACTAAAGACGGGGAATGTGGGTGGGAGAGAGGGTGTGCAGGGTGGAGGGGAGTGAAGGGGGGAAAATGGGACAACTGTAGTAGCATAATCAATAAGATATATTTAAAAAATAACCCAACTATATAGTATCTACAAGAAACTGAGCTCAAATATGATTCAGGGATGTTGAAAACAAAAGGGCAAAAAAGGTTTATCATGCAAATATTAATCAAAGGAAAGCAGAAGTGACTATGGATGTTAGACAAAGTAGGCTTCCAAGCAAAGGAAGTTATCAGAGACAAAGAAGGGCATTATATCAGGATAAAATTGTGGATCCATCAGGAAGGCATAGCAATCTTAAAAAGTATATGCACAAAAGAACCAGAAAAACATGTGAAGCTAAAAAGGAGGAGGAGAAGCAATGAGAAATAGGCAATTCCACAATTATAGTTGGAGACTTCAACACCCCTCTATAAAAAATGAATGAACACTTAGATAGAAAATCAATAAGGATGCAGAATAACTTAAAAATTCCACCAACCAGTAGGATCTAATTGAAATTTATAGAACACTATATCTAACAAGAATGGAATACACATTTTTTTGAGTTCCCACAGGACATATAGAAACATAGTGTAAATCTGTAATAGAATCAAATGAAATCTATTGATAATAGAAAAAATCTCAAAAAAATTGGAATCCAAACAATAGTTATTAGTAATCCATGAGTTAAGGTGGAAATTTTAAGGGATTTTACAAATTCCATGGATAATGAATTGAACTGAAGAAAAATGAAAATACAATACATTAAAATTGTGGAACACAGCAAAAGCAGTTCTGAGAGGGAAATTTATAGCACTAAATGCTTACAATAGAAAAAGAATATATTGATCAATAATTTAAGCTTCCACCTCAACACCCAGGAAAAAGAGAAAAATAAACCCAAAAGGAAGGAATACAAAGAGCAGAAGTACTAAAGTTCAAAATAGAAAAACAAGAAAGAAAAATCAATGAAACAAAGCTGTTCTTTGAAAAGACTAATATAATTAATCTCTAAAAAGACTGACAAGGACAAAAAAAGGAAAACATTACCAATATTAGAAATGAAGCAGGAGAAATCACTAGAGTCTACAGAAACGAAAGAATTACAAGGGAATACTGTAAGTCTACACACATCAATTTGAAAACTTAGATGAAATGGAGCAACTCCTCAAAAAACACGAACTACCACAACTCACTCAATATGAAATAAATAATTTGAATGGCCCTATAACTATTAAGAAAATTGAATTCTTGATGTAAAAATTCCCCTCTCACCGCTCTGGAAAACGGCTTGGCAGCTTGAAAAAAAAAAAGAAACCAAAACCACTCAGCAGTGGAAAAGAATGAACTATTATTGATACATGCAACTGAAAGGATAAATCTTCAGAGACTGATGCAGACTACATACTGTGTGATTTCATTGTATAACAGTCTTGAAATGAGAAAATAGTCAAAATGGGGCACAGGTTAGTGGTTTCCAGGGTTTTCGGGTAGGGAGTGAGGATGACTGCGTCCACCGAAGGAGAACATGAGGGATCCTC
>PVKM010051992.1:0-10344 GCA_004027735.1 Carollia perspicillata
GGGGGTGGGGAAGAGAGAGAGAAGAGTCAAAAATGATTCAGTTTTCAGCCTAAGAAGCTGGAGTAGTGGATTTGCCCTTTACCAACAAGAGGAAGACGATACAAGTAGGTGTGGGGGAAAAATCCATTTTGGGACAACAGTGATTGGCACATGGTATTATATAAGCACATACTGTTATTTTTTTACAATAATGCTAAGTTGGAGATAATTACCATACATCCAGGTGAGTGTAACTGGCAGTTAAAGAGTATGGGGCTTAAAGGAAAGGTCTAAACTAGATACTCATTTGGGACTCGTCGGCATATACAGGCTGGATAGAGATGGTAAGAGAACGGTAAACAGACTAAAAAGTAAAGGCCAGATGCGAGGTGTCCTGGAAGCCAAATGAAGAAAGAGCTTCATTCAACGAAGAGGGCAGAATCATAAATGCAGCTGATGCGCCAAGTCAAAGAAGGCCCCAGTACTGAGTATGGGACTTAGTAATGTGGAAGTCACTGAGGATCTCGTTAAGAACAATTCTGGCGGAGAAGTGAGGGAATAAGTAAGCTCCATGACTGACCTCACTGTAAAACAGAGGAGACAAACTGAATTCAAACACCTTCATCTAGGAGAGAGAAGCAGTAGCTGGAGGGAGATGTCACGGTCAAAGAGCTTGTAAGATGGAACTCATAACATGATTTTTATGGGATGGAATGGGAACAACGACAACATGTGAAAGATTCAATGGAGAAAAATACAAAAGTATAAGAGAGTCTCGTGAGTGCCCTAGGGGCTTGTTTAAATATTGTACATGGTTAATGGCAGGGGGACGCTTAAATTAAAGAATAACATTTAACATGCTATATAGAGAAAGAAAGACAGCTAATAATTATTGGGGACCTACTAAGCAACAAGTGGATTCCATAAACCATTCCCAATTCGGTTTTCATAGTGACCCAAGATAACTACTATTGTTCCAATCTTATAAATAAACAAAGGCTCCGAGTGTCTGGGAAACTTGCCCAGGATCACAAAGGTTGTGAGAGCTAGGACTGGGGTTCAAACCCAGCTACATCACAATTCCAGAGCCTCAACCACTGATTTCGTCATTCCATGATGGGTAACAGACCTCCGTTTTCAACAGTTCACACAGTCAACCCTCAGCTGTGATTTCTGTTACAGTACTAGCAAGCATGTGAACATGGCTTCTCACTCCTGCTCTGGCTGGCGCCAGGAGAAACGGACATGGCTCTCACTCATCTGGGCACCTCCAGCACTGAGTTTATCAAGTGAACAGAATCCCCATACCAAGGATGCTCGACTATATTTCTGTGCTTTCTCTGGCTGGCATTCTTTACAGCCCAGAACCTTAATTTCCCTTCCTAATTTTATGAAAACCCTCAACTTACAAGGCAGAACCTACTTCCCACTACAGATTCACCAGTTTCCCTTGCAGCTAGGGTGCAGACACCCGAATCAAACTACCAATCAACACACCAACCGCACCTGTAAATGGCATCTAGGGAGAGAAAGAGGGAACTGTGGTGAAGCCATCCCGGATAGCGGCAGCAACTACATCCAATTTCCAGTGGCAGTGGCCAGTCCCCATGAGTGGTGTCAGGGGTGAATAAGGAATACAAGTTATGAATAGGGTCAAGGTCCTGCACAGCAGTGTCTTCACAGGCTGAACTTGAAGGCTGTATGGTCCAGGCCACGCAGCTGTTGTAGGAGGCAGCTGTTTGGAAGGCCTCCCACAGAGGCACACACACCCTATTCCCCAGAGATTGTGAATATGTAACCTTAGATTGCAAAGGGGACTAATATTATGTCAGATGTGGTTACATGAAGGATTTCAAAGAGAGATTACCCTGGATTAGCTCGGTGTGCCCACTGCAACCACAGAGATATTTGTAAGGAAAAGAGGGAAGAGGCAGATTCAGAGATGTGATGAGGAAGCTGAGGGTAGAGGGATGTGATCACTAGTTCTGAAGGTGAACAGGGCCATGAGCCAAGGAATGCAAGCAGCCTCAAAAGCTGGAAAATGGATTCTCCCCCAGAACCTCCAGAAAAAATGACACCTAGTGGATTTCAGCCTAGTGGAACCCTCTTCCAACTTCTGACCTCCAGAACTGTAAGAAAATATCTTCGTGTTTTTTAAGCCACCTAATTTATGGTACTTTGCAAGTAAAAACTAGCACAGCTGCTGTGCCTGGGTCCCCCAGCCCTTACATGCTTCCATGAGCCGAGCGGTCTCTGTCCCTCACGACCAAGAGCCTCACTGAGAGTCTCCCCTTACACTCCCATCCTCAAACCTACTTAGTCTACTAACATTTCTCAAAAAGATGGCAGTTTCCGCTTCTTTCCGTTGCCTGAGTGGGCTTAGTTTTGTTTACATCACAATGGAGACTAACATTAGCCATAAGTCAGACCCCACTGTTTCTTGAAGACTGAGATATGTCATTCTGACCGAGACTGTCATGTAATTCAAAACGTTCTCCATAAGTACAATCTCATACACTACTAGTCAACATTTACAATGCGTCTGTATTGCTCTAAAGTTACATCAAGATAATTAAGAGAAAGCCCTGTCCTCAAATGCTATCAGGGGAACAAACACAAGGTAATCTGACTAATGAATAAGTACTGAGAATAAAGAGAACCATCTGATCATCTACCAGACAAATTTCTAGGTTGACCACAGAAAGACTTTCTGGAAGAAGAAACTTTTCAAAGAAGGGGTGCAGTCACATGAGAAGAAGACTCTAAGGTAAGGAGAGGAAAGTTGTTCCTTTTTTTAAGTTGACTGGTCTTACTCTCTCCATTTCAGAAGCCTATGTATTTAAATTAAGAAAAGTGATAAGTTCAAAGATGCCAGGCCCCATAAAAAAAGCTTTAGTAATTTGTTACTTTTAAAAAGCCACACCGGTTTTTTCTTTTGAAACAATGTATTACCTAAAATTTAAATTTCATACATTCACAATGATATTCCTTGGTGTCGGGAGCTGGCCCCTGAACATCTCCATACGGGAACTTGACTAAGTCAGTAAGGAAAAGGCAATCCGATCTTCTGAACTTGACCCGCAAAAACTGGCAAGTCAATCTCCACCTGAACTATTAGTGAGGGAGGAGGGGTCAGAATTGTTTTTCCCGTAGTAGCTGGTTCTCAGTATTCCAAAGGGTCCTGGAAAATAGACCGTCCGAGGTCTGTCCAGAAGGTATCCAGCCATATAATATGAAAAGTAGAGACATTTATTGAAGATACAAGAAACATTGTACATAGGACAATGACTCCTCAGTCCCCTTCAAAGTAGGCACCTTGGGACCTCACACTGTTCTCCCAGTTGCCATCAGCTGCCCTGTCCCATTTCCCTGAATCTCATGGATGGTCTGAAATCTCTTCCCTTTCAAAGGTCATTTTAGTTTTGGGAAGTGCCAGAGTGCCAACTCTGGGCTATAGGGTGGCTCAGTCACCTGGATGATTTGATGTTTTGCCAAAAAACTCTGCAGGAGAGAAGATGCATGAGTGGGCACATTGTCGTGATGAAGCTGCCAATCACCAGTTGCCCATTGCCGCGGCCTTCTGAATCATCTGAATAGTTTCCACGGAGGAATGTTCAAGCTTAACACAAAATTGGATGCAGATTCGGTGCTATATTTACTCAGTCATTTTGAATGTGATGGCCACAGAGCACAAATGCTCACTCAATGGAATCTACCGCCCCCACTGACTCGTACAGTGAAGTTGTCATTGGTCACACACGTGCAGTCCAGTCCACTCTCCTTGGCTGCCAGGTGACATCAATGTCATGCAAACCGTCTTGCTATATTAGCAATGGCTGGACTTCTTCCGTACAGACCTCGTGTTTGCACAGCGGTACTACAGGCAGAAACCGCAGGGAAAACCGCTATGAGAGAAGAGCAGCAGGCCAACTCAGCCCGTCCAAACTAACTTATTTCAAACATAAAGGAGAAACAATCTCTCCCTTCTGTTCCCATGAATGAGCTTTCAGCAAAACTTCCCTGTCCTCTCCCTTGTTATCCTACGAAAACTAAATGCATTAGGAAGGTTAATATTGATGAAAGAGGTTTGTTCAGATTATACACACATATATAAAATATTTACACACTGTATAATGGCAAATATTTAGAGAACAAAAATAAAATTAAAATGTCACCCTACAATACTAAGCAAATAAGAGCATAAAACTAGAGCCACAGAGTCCTTCCGAGGTGCAGCTGCAAGAATGGATTCTGGAGACAGAGTCCTGGGCTCGCACCGCGGCTCTGCTGCCGTGCACGTGGCCCCGTGCTCAGCTCTTCTCAGGCGGCCTCTCTGTTCGCGCGTCTAGAACGCGAAGCCCACAGCCTACACCTCATGGCGTGCTGTGAGGACGCAGAATTAATGAACAATGTTTGGAGCAGTGTCTGGCACAAAATAAAATTGGTGGCATGCTAATCATTTCAGAAGCACACACCAAGCAGCCTCTTTCTGTATAGTTAGCTACCTCACTGCTGTTCTACATGAGCCTCAAATGCCAGACCTGGAAACACAAAAGCAACGACAGCATTGCCAGATTACAGGTGATCGGGAGCCAGTCCAGGACCCGTACGGCAAAGGGGTCCAGATCATAAATTAAGAAATCCTTCAACAGTCAGGTTAAAATGATGCATAAAACTTTTTAATAAAATCATAAAACAACATATCAAACAATTTAAAGTGAAGGATATTAACTCAAGATTCCCTTCCAAAGTTTCACAAGGATTTATATTAAAGGGTGATACTGTACGGCTACAAATTAGGATACACTGCATACATCTCCCAGACGCAACACGGAAGCAAGTAAATCCTCACGCAAAAGAAAGCAATTCTCTGTTGGCATTTAAAACGAGAGAATTTCTCATGGTGACACATTTCTGAGCACTGGCATCACTTGTAGCTTCACACCAGCTGCCAAAAATAGTGGAGAGGAAAGACTAATTGTTATTTCAGGTATGAAGAAGCAGTGGAGGTTACAAATAGGAAAGCAGAAAACTTGCAGGTTGTTTTATTAGCTTGGTATTGCATTATGTCATTTTCAAACTCAGCTGACAGTGCATGGCCATAATTCCCCGGTTACAAATTGTTCTCTCATATCCATCTTACCTCACCTTGAAATCTGAGGATCTGAACTGAGTAACCTAAAGAAACTGTGTTTACATTTGGGTGTAAAACCAAAAAAAAAGTAACTCATGCCTTATCAAGGAAAACACTTCCTTCAACAAGGTTCTTCTATGAAGGGGAACGTGTATGCTAGCCACTCAGTCTGGGCGCCCTCCGTCATTTCTCACTGGAACCCCTAATTAATCACCTTTCCACTCACTAGTGTGGTCCTTCTCCCCCTGATTCTGATGTACCAAACGTCTTGAACAGAAGCAGTGGGATTCACAGGGACGAAGTTGTGGTCAAAATGGAATGGTTGAATTTAAGGTTTGAGATGTACAAGCATTCTGAAAAATGACAAGGTCTAAGATATGATATGGGCCTATGTGAAGGTCACTGTGAAGGAGAAAGGTCACGAGACTAACACAAAATGAATTCTGTTCAAATGAGTATTCCGAGAAAATATTAGTTTTGTGAGATGTGACATAGCTTTTGGAAACACTACTCTCTCTCTCGGAGGTTTCATAACCCACATCAGCATGTTACAAACTAGGAGAAGTCCTACATAAGAATCCAGTTTAACCCCAAAATTCTTAAATTTATTTTGCTTTGAAAATATTGAGAATCCTAACACCTATGGATTTCCCAGAGAATTAACATTTGTCTAGCATTCTAAAAAATGCGAAACAAATAAAGACATCATGGAATCTGCTTTTTTAAAAAAACGGAAGATGCATGAAATCATCCCAGTACTAGCACGGATGTAAGGATAGAGGTACTTTTAAACAGCACTAAGGCCAGAATAAACAGTGCAAATCTTTGGGGCCTTCTGGCAATATCTACACCATGTATTAACTCCCTACTGTTGCTGTAACAGGGTACCACAAATTTAGTGGCTTACAACAACACAAATTCATTATCTTACAGGCCTGAAAGTCAAAAGCCTAAATGAGTCCCAGTGGGGTCAAATCAAGGTGTGACCATGCCTGTGTTTCTTCCAGGAGGCTCTAAGAATCCTAGTTTTTGCACTTTTCTGATTCCCGAGGGTATCTGTATTCCTTGGCCTGTGACCCCGCTCCATTCCAGCAGGACCCTATCTCCCCAGGTTCTGACTCTCCTGCTTCTCCTTTCCACTTAAAGGAAACCTGTGATCACACTGGGCCTACTAAATGATCCTCAGTAACCTCTTTATTTTAAAGTTAGCTGATGGGCGACCTTAACTCCTCTGCGCCAAGTAGCATGATAGATTTCAGGGATTGAGATGTAGATATCTCCTGAGAGGAGTGGGGGGTACATTATTCCGCCTACCACACTGAACGACATATTTTTAAGCGTGCGCACTCTGCCATTCAAGTGTACACAAGAATATGTGTGTACAAAGATGTTCATTATAGCACCTTCGTAATGAACCAGTTCTATATCAGCACTTGAAAGTTTTAAAAACTACCTTTCCAGAAATGTGCTTAATACACGAATTTGCAACACTAATTTGTAAACCACTGAAATTACATATACACTACTTGAAGCTCAATTGCAAACACACATACCAAAACAGAAAGTTAATTTTTAAGAGCACTGCTGAAGTGTGCGCAGTGGTCAAAGAGGGAGCAGATTAAAGCCAAACCCAGCAGAGCATTCACGACATCCATGGAAAAATAAAGTGAAATAAAAAATAAAAAGCAAAGCCAGTCCCAACTCTGTCACTAATTAGGTACCTTGAGTTTCATTTCCCTTCTCTGCAAAATGCCACTCCATTTTTACAAGGTTACTGTTTAGGAGAGCTTAAGAAGACACTTACATAAAAGCTTTTGCAAGTATAAAGTACTAGTAAAATGTACAGTGGTCCCTTGAGGAATATAGCAGACCACTCCACAGAAAAGACCCTCCCACTACCCTACAGCTATTCAAGGCACAATGGTTCCCACCCAATTTAAAGACTACATTAGCAAGTTCATAAGGTAAATACTGATACATACAGAAATGCAGAAAATGAATACAATGCATAAATTAGGCTCCTTCAACACACTGAACTAAGCTGGATTTTATATATTCATCTTCTCATGTAGTCTGCCCAATAATTCTATCATTGTCATTTTATACAGGCAGGAAAACACAGAGCAGAAAACTAAAACTAGAGAGGTTCAAGGTCACATTGCTATACATAGCAGTGCTGGGACCTGAACTTGGGACAACCTAATTACAAATTAGGCCAATCTTAACTCAAAGGCCCTGTTCATTCAACTCAAGACAACATAATGTTCTGTTAGTAAGCCAAAAAGACCCACCTATGAGTTTTTTTCTTTTCCTTGTTTATAAACCAGAATTTATAACCAATATGTCTTAACGTTAGAGATGTGACTCTTAAAATGTTCTGTCTTTTTTCGTTAAAAATGAAACAAAGCAGCCCTGGCTGGCTGGTGTGGCTCAGTGGACTGAGCGCTGGCCTGCGAATCAAAGGATCACGGTTCAATTCCCAGTCAGGGAACATGCCTGGGTTGCAGGCTAGTTCCCAGCAGGGGATGCATGAGAAGCAACCATACATTGATATTTCTCTCCGTTTCTCCTGCCCTTCCCCTCTAAAGATAAGTAAATAAAATCTTTAAAAAAAATGAAACAAAGCAAAACAAATTATTATTTCAGATAAATAACATGATTGTTTAGGTTAAAGAAAGCAGAACTCAAGAAATATGCATTTCATAAAATGAGATGTTAAAATTTTTCACTTTAAAGTATCTTGCACAAACTGTGTGTGTGCACACATGTGCAAATTTTTGCAGACACCCTAATGTACTTTTTATATTCACACACATCCCTTCTGTGGTGATTCTCTGAACACTATGCTTTTTTTCTTTTTCCACCAGCAAAAACAAATTTATTTTCAAGTAAGCATACCTTTAAACTCATTTCTTCCTTGAGTATCACCTTTCAATTGCATTCTACTCAAATTATCTAGTACTGGCATCTCATCACTACATAGTATCTCAAGGAAAACCGAGTTAGGTTGACACCTGATAAAAAACAAAATAAATAATTCATGACCTTTCTAGGAGGCGGTATTAGTAAAGCACATTCAGATGTACAGTATCATAATGAACAGTGAAATACTAAGCCTTTGGAAAAAGGAGAGGGAAAAAAGGGACTCAACTTGTGTAGCTGGTGAACCGATCGATTTTTCAGAAAACAGATTGAGCACATTAACGCGCAGGCACAAGCAGTTAAAAACAATAAATTTTAGAGTCATGCTTTTCACTGAAGATGAGACACTATATCCCCGACTGGTGTGTGTGGCTCAGAGGCCTGGGCGTCACTCTGTAAGCCAAAAGGTCGCCGGTTTGATTCCCAGTGAGGGCCTGGGTTACAGGGCCAGGTCCCCGACATACGTTCAGTGTGTCTCTCACATCAGTGTTTCTCTCACACATCAGTGTTTCTCTCCCTCTCTTTTCCCCTCCCTCCCCCTCTCTCCAAAAATAAATAATTTGTTTAAAAAAAGACACTACGTAAGGAAAAATGCCATCAAGAACTGCACAAACAAAATGGGTCTGCAACTTTTTTATGAAACTTTAAAACATTAAATCCAAGGAGACCTCACTTAACGTCTTGATTTCCCCTTTTCCACCTCTACCTCCATTCCGCATCGGATTTCAACTGGTGAAGATTCTATAAAATAAGTCCTATCAACTCAAAGATATTTTCGGAATTACATGCATTCACTAAAACTCTCATCTCCTACAATAACAATTTAATGATGTCCCAAATAACTAAGATGTGCCTAAGATGAGGCTCCTTTCGAAGGAAAGCAAACTTTAATCTGTGTGTGCCTCAAAGGAAGGGAAGTGCTGCCGGCAACACACAACACGGCAACACACACCTTTCTCTCGGGCCTCCAACGAGAGCGTGTGCAATTAACACCAGCCATTCAAATACAAGCTGCTCCCGTAAGATCAATGACCAGGTTTGCAGAAAGAACCTTAGACTCCCAAAGGAAACGCAGAACGAGAGAGCGACTCATCCAAGTCTCTTTAATACACATGACATAACCTCACTGCCAGTCTGACCTAATCGTGATGTTTGCATCAGCCAAGCTCTCACTCATAATTCCAAACCTTTCCGAGTTCCTCAAATGCACCGCCACTGGCACTTGCTCATTTTGTTCCCCTGCTTGCTATTTCTTCCTTTTGTCTTCCTCTGGCTAGTCCTACTCATCCTTTAAAACTGAGCTCAGGGCTCAACTCCAGAAGCTTTCTCTGCTCTGCCCAGAGAGAAGTTCCGCCTGCCTTAGTATAGTCAAGACATCCCTTAAATGAAATAAAATGAAAACATTTAACAGAGTATTTGCCACATTTTATTGAAGTACATGTGCAACATCCACTTCCCCCAGGAGACCACTATCCTAAAGAACAAAATTCAGTTCATTTGTTTTTATATTCTCAGAGCCTCACATTGGTTATCTGCAAGTATTTCGTAAATGTTTTCCAAATACAAAAGCATGAGAATTCCACTCAATACTGTTATGTACATTGTGCATTTTAAAAATGCTGAGACATGGTCTCTACCATACTCAGTCTAGCTGCAGAGTATTTCACTTATGTAAAAAAGAGATCATTACGAGTTGAGGAAATTTTAAGTACCAAATGACTAAGAGACAGGAAATGCTACAAAATTCAAGAATGCAGAAATCACTGGGGTGCACATGAAGTCTTCACAGGAAGGTGAGGCTTAAGTGAAGAAAGAGGAGGACAGTACTTCTTTCTGCAGGGGAAACGGCCTGGGAAGTGAGACTAAGGCAGAAATGGATGCACCATGTTCAGAAGACATCGAAGAGATGACTCTAGCTGGGACAGCTGGTTCCTATCAAAAGGTAAGGAGATGGCCCTGGCTGGTGTGGCTCAGTGGACTGATTGATGCTGGCCCACGAACTGAAAGACCTCCAGTCCGATTCCCAGTCAGGGCACATGCCTGGCTTGCAGGCCAGGTCCCCAGTTGGGGGCATGTGAGAGGCAACCGATTAATATTTCTCTAGCACATTATAGATGTTTCTCCCTTTCTAATCTCCCTTCTTTCTCTAAAAATAAATAAGTAAAACCTTTTTTAAAAAAGGCAAGGAGATAAAGGGCAGAGTAGACAGATGAGGGCCAAGGCAGATAGATGAGGGCTATTTTATGGCAGCTCAAGAAGATCAGACTCAGGAGTTTACGCAAAGGAAAGCCATGCACAGATGCTTTTCA
>PVKM010051993.1:0-10351 GCA_004027735.1 Carollia perspicillata
ACAGGTGTGAGTTGGGGGAAGGGACAGATGGAGCAGAGCCATTGAAGCTGTTTTGCATAGCAACAGCTTTGCAGCTAACCTCTGGCATGGTCATTTAACATATCTGTAGCCTTTAACTGGTTTCATAGATATGTTAAATAGCTGTGGCTGTGCTTTGAGCCAGAGAGAAGGGAGTGACTTCCACCCTAGACAACTGGGAGGCAGCTCCCCCTGGTTACAGCGCCTGTGTGAGAGCTTGGAGATGATTGGCTCCACGCCATGGGGCCACACATGCCCAGACTCGCAGTGGCAGCCCAGTAAAGCTAGAAGGATATGGGAGTCCTGGCAGGTGTAGCCGATTGTGGGAGGATTCTGAAATGGGGCTGCAGAGGAAGATTGGCGGGGGGATTTAAACCCAGACGCGGCAGCCCTTGAGGGGGAACCATGTGGTCTTAGCGAGAGTGCAGACCCCTTTGCAGCTTTGGTGAAGCGGGGGGGATCCATGAGGTTTTGCCAGAGTGAGGACCCCCTCACAGCTCTGGTGGAAGAGAAGAACCATGTGGTCCAAGCCGGAGCGCAGATCCCTTTGCAGCTTTGCAAGGGAAGGACCACGCAGACTTGGAGGAGTGCAGACCCCTTTGATCCCTTTGCGGCGCTGGTGGAGTAGGAGAGGACCACGAGGTGGTGGCAGTGGGGAAGAGCCACTTGGTCTGAGCTGGAGTGCAGATCCCCTCACAGCACTGCAAGGAGAGGATCCACGAGGCTTGGTGAGACTGCAGACCCCCGCAGCTCTGGTGGAGGAAAGAAGAGGCTTTGCCTGGACGGCAACACAGCTGACGGTGCCAGCAGCCTGGGAACATGGATGTGCTGCTTTTCCAGACTTACAGTAGCTCGGATAAGGGCAGGGGAGAAGAGAGCACTGTGGGCATCAGTAGTTATCCTAAAAGACTTTGATAGTTTAATGGGGACATTGGGTCACTTATTTAAGTTTATATAGCTTTAAATAAAGCTTTCCTTTCCTTTTCACAAATTTCTGGCATTGAGAGATGTCTTTCCGATTGGTGGTGGACAGACGAGCCCAGTAGATGGTCCGGACCGTATTAGTATATCATCCTCTGGAGTCCAGGCCCCTGTGTGTGTGTGTGTGACTGTTCTGTAACAACTATGTGACTTTATTCACATCGTTGTGCAACCATCACCACCATCATCAACAGAAATGGCCCCTGTTCCCAAACTGAAACCATCCCTAGTGAACACTAACTCCCTTCCCCCAGCCCCTGGCAAGCACTATGCTAGTTTATCTCTATGAACTTGATTATTCTAGGAAACTGATACGTAGAATCATACAGTAATTGTAGGTTTTTTTTTGTGTGACTAGCTTATTTCACTTAGTGTAATGCCCTCAGAGTTCATCCACATGTTACAGAATTTCCTTCCTCATCAAGACTGACGAATAGTCCATTGACCATATAGACCACATTTTATTTATCCACTCATCTGTTAGCAGAGATCTGGGTTGCTTCCACCTTTTGGCAATTGTGAATAATGCTGGTATGAACATCAGTATGCACATATCTGTTCAAGTGTCTGCCTTCACTTCCTTAGGGTGTGTGCTCAGAAGTGGGATTCCTAGATCAGATGGTAATTCTCTGTTTAATTTGTGAAGAACTTTCATATTGTTTACAGCAGCCACACCATTTACATTCCCACCAGCAGTGCCCAAGGGTTCCAGTTTCTCCACATCTTCACCAACACTTGTTAGTTTCTGCCTTTTGGTAATAGCCATCCTAATAGATGTGAAGAGGTGTCCCATTGTTTTTGATTTTCATTTTCCTAATTATTAGTGATGTTGAGCATGTTTTCACAGGCTTGTGGACCATTTTTTAAATTGTCGACACTATAACAGATGTTCCCACGGCCCCCTCTTTGCCCGCTCCACCCAGACCCCCGACCCCAGCCCTCACCACATTGTTGTCTGGGTCCATGGGCTATACATAGATGCATGTATGTCCTTTGGCTAATCTGTATATATGCTTTGGAGACATGTCTATTCAGGTCCTTTGCACACTTTTTAAATTGAGTTGTTTGTTTTTGTTGTAACGTTGCTTTATTTTGATTCTTACAATGACTAGGGCTAGAGTTATGGATAAACCCCACTTCACAGAGAGGAAAATGAAAGTCATAGATGTTCAGGAAATTGCCCAAGGTTTCCTCTCTGCCCTGTTCTCTCCCCCAAGGGGATGAGTCATGGGTCACTCTGTTCTAGACTTCACATTTCACTTAGGAAACAGAACATGATGATTCAGAAGATGTGGATCTCTTGCCTGGGGAGATATATCTGACAAAATATTGCTATGAGCAATGTCTGAGCTTTCTGCTGCCTATGTTTTCTTCTATGATTTTTATGGTTTGGAGTCTAACATTTAAGTCTTTAATCAATTTTTGAATTGATTCTTGTGTGTGGTGTATGAAGGTGGTCTAGTTTCATTTTTCTATACATATCTGTCCAATTTTCCCAACACCACCAGGCAAGGGAAGCAGATGAAAAATAAACAAATGGGACTACAGCAAAGTAAAAAGTTTTTGCACAGCAACAGAAATCATTAACACAATAAAAAGACAACCCACAGAATGGGAGAACATATTTGCCAATACATCTGATAAGGGTTAATATCCAAAATTTATAAAAATTTATAAAACTCAACACTGAAAAAACCCCACCCAATTAAAAAATGGGCAAAAGACCTGAATAGACACTTTTCCAAACAGGACATATAGGTGGACAATAGACATATAAGAAGATGCCCAACATCACTAATCATCAGAGATATGCAAATTAAAACCGCAATGAGGTATCATCTCACTTCTGTCAGAATGGCCATCATCAATAAATCAACAAACAAGTGCCGGAGAGGATGTGGAGGAAGGTGAACCCTTTTGTACTGTTGGTGGGAATGCAGACTGGTGCAACCACTGTGGAAAACAGTGTGGAGATGTCTCAAAAAATTTAAAACGGGTCTTCCTTTTGACCCAGCAGACCCAGTTCTGGGAATACAGCTGAAGGAACCCAAAGCACTGATTTGAAAGAACATAAGCACCCCTATGTTCATTGCAGCGATATTTGTGACTTGTAAATCACAATTTACAAATCAGATATGGAAGCAACCCTAGTGTCCCTCAGTGGATGAGTGGATAAAACAGCTATAGGACATTTACCCAATGGACTTTTACTCAGCCATAAAAAAGAAGAAAGTTTTATCTTTTGTGACAATATGGATGAACCTGGAGAACATTATGCTAAGTGAAATAAGCCAGTCAGAGAAAGGCAAATACCATGATTTCACTCATATCTGGAATCCAATGAACTGAACTAATAAGCAAAAAAACCCAGACTCACAGCTACAGAGCAGGATGACAGCTAAGGCCTGGGGGGAGGTTAGGAGGTAGAGGGATTGAGGAAAAAGGACTCACGGACATGGACAACAGTGTGGAGATTGTGGGGGAGGGAGGAGGTATAAGAGGACTAAATGGTAATAAAAAAAAGTGCAATAAAATAAACCAAAAAAGGTGTAAGATGAAGGTTATAAATGATAAATTTTATGGGCATTCAGGAAAGGAGCCAAAGCCCTGGGTCATTTGGGGAACACCCA
This sequence comes from Carollia perspicillata, assembly GCA_004027735.1. Classification (NCBI taxonomy): domain Eukaryota; kingdom Metazoa; phylum Chordata; class Mammalia; order Chiroptera; family Phyllostomidae; genus Carollia; species Carollia perspicillata. Next base: position 3,630 of record PVKM010051993.1, read on the forward strand.
AATGGCAGAGGTGAGATCAGAACTGAACATTATAGAACAGTGCAGTAGGCGGAATAATGCTCCCAGAGGTACACACACTCTGAGGCCTGGAACTGTGGCTATGTAGGTTACATAGCAAGGGGATATTTGGTTGCAGATGGAATTAAGGTTTCTAATGAACTGACTTGTGATGCAGAGGTTATCCTGGATTCTCCAGGTGGGCCCGATGAAATCACAAGGGCAGAGGCAGCCAGGAGAGTCAGATATGTGACAAGACTCTAAGAGTCAGACTGATGTGATTAGAGAAAGACTCAAAGCAGCCGTTGTTGCTTTGAAAATGCGGGAAGGGCCATGAGCCAAGAAATGTAGGCAGCTGGAACGGGCAAGGGAATGAATTCCCTCCCAGAACTTCCAAAAGAAACACAGTCTTGCTTACATCTCAATCTTAGCTCAGTAGAGTCAGTTTTGGACTTCTGACCTCCGGAATTGTAAGATAATACATTTGTGTTGTTTTAAGGCACTTACGTTTGCGTCTGTGGTCCTTTCTTACACAGCAATAGGAAACAAGTACCAACAGCAGAACTTGGTTAAGTGGAGGATCGAGATGCAGGATGTGAATCAGGCATGTGTCCAGGCAGGAGCGCTGTCTCCCTAGAGCAAAGTGTCCTCCTGAAGAAATCATTACTAACATACACAGAGTGCTCTCCTTGTTCTGGCCTAGTTTAAGCTGTTAGGCACATATTCTCAAGAACGCTATGAGGCTGGAACGAGCATCCTAGCCATTCACAGGTGAGAAGGGTCACTGTGGTGTACCCGGGAAGTAAGAGGGAGCAGCCCGCACAGGTGTGTGTGAGTGCAGTGCCCATGCAGGGCCCTCTTGAGGGTTGTCATGGCCCCTTCCGAAGCTCACGAGAGGCTCTCTCACATTGGCCAAAGGTTAACCTAGTAGCAAGATGCAGAAAGAATTAGTGATTGTTCATACAGCATTACTCATAAATAGCCAAAAGGTGAAAACCACCTAAATGTCCATCAGCTGGTGAATGGGCGTATCCACATGATGGAGTCCTGCTCAGCAGTAAAATGGAACGGAATGCTGATCCAAAACACAGCATGATAACCTTGGCCGCGTTTTGCTACGTGAAATAAGCTAGTCACGAAAGACTTCATATTGCATAATTCCATTCATACAAGTGCCCAGAACAGGGAAATCTACAGAGAGCAAGAACAGATTACTAGTTACCAAAGGCTTCAGGGGAGAGGGGCTGGGGTTGATAACTATAATGTATGGGGTTTCTTTTCCAGTGATGAAAATGACTTAGAATGGACTGTGGTGATGTTTGCCCATAACGTAGCAAAAATGTAAATGCAGCAAAATCCACTGAGCTGGACTCTTTACAGGGGTCAATTGTGTGAACTGTATCTCAATAAAGCTATTCTCAAAAGAGAATTAGTAGAAGAGAAGCTCAACACCAGCAGACAGCTCTGTGCTACACCAAGATGTGGCACCCAGGGATGAGAGGATTGGAACCGTCAGCCACAGGCAAGAGCTGGGGCAGCAGGCTGGTGCCAGTCTGTCCCAGAAACAGCAGACAGATGAGTGGGCATATGGGCCCTCAGGGGGCAGGTGGATCCTCAGAGCCAGCCGTCATGGTGGACACAGGCCTCCAACTCGGTTTCCTCACTTAAAAAGCATGAGGTTGGACATCACTGTTCCCACTCTAATTACACTAAAGACTTTCAGATGTCCCCAGGGGGAATCTACTATGGAGCTCAGGATTAAGGGTGAGGGGCGGGGAGTCAAAAAAAGCAAAAGGTGCATTTATTTTGTTGTGTTCGTGCACACATGTGATCAGCAAACATTTGCTAAGCGCTGGACTCTGTGCCAAGCACTGAGAAGAGAGGGGTGAACAGGAGCACAAAATCACTGCCCCGTGCAGTGTTGTTGAAGAGCTGTGCCATCCGCAGACAGCCGCTCAGGGGGCCACGAAGCCCTTGCAGTGTGGCTGGCTTGGACGGGAAGGGCTGAAGGTGTGAAATGCACACCAGAATCCCAACTGGATACCAGGAAATGTGGAGTATCTCATTAACATGTTTTTATATTTGTTACATGTGGAAATGATAGTAGTTTGGAAATTGTGGGCAAAAGTATATTATTGAAATTAATTTCACCCGTTTCCTGGCCTTTTTAACGTGTGGCTGCTATGAAATGTAAAGCTACATACATGGTTCATGCCGTATTTCCATGGCACGACACTGTTCCAGTGGAGAAAGGGACAGTTGTGAATAAGCAAATAAGTGGGTACTGCCATTCAGGTGATGATGCCTGCTACTGCGATGAATAGAGCAAGCTCCAGGGATGGAAGGGCTAATGGAAGTTGCCGTTTTTTTCTAGGGTGGTCTCTCTGAGGAGATGGTGTCTGAGCAGAGACTTGAAGGCGGGGAGAGGCCAGGTGATGTTGGAGGTGTAGCAGGGTGATGTGGCTGGAGTGGGGGGGCATGGAGCACTGGGGGACCTGGAGGAGGGAGGAGGGAGAGGCAGGTGGGCAGAATCTTGAGCTGCTTCGCAGGCTGTGGTGCACGTGAATCCACAAGCCTTGGTGACTGGCACAAGACCCAGAAAATGACGGAGGAGCCAGGACAGAGTCACCAGGAGGTGCTGAGCCAGCAAGACTGGGTGGGCATTAGGGGCTGCCAGTCTGCCTCTTTTGGGTTGGAGAGAGACCCCGTGATGCACTCAGAATTCATGTCTGTGCCTGCTGAGTCTGAGCTGGTGCCACAGAATTCAAATGGAGATATGCTGTTTCCATTTAGAGATGAAGGTCTGGAGCTTAGAACCAAGGCTAAGGCTGAAAAATACAGTTAGAGGTCATCTGGAGGACGCGTTTAAACCCATGCACTTAGACTGCTCCCAAAGGCCTGAGGGTGATGAGTGGAGGGAAAGGAGTGATAATCGGTTAGAGCTGGTTTGAGTCCTGGCTCTGCCACTTCCTACCATCTTGTACTAGGTCACCTGTGTGATAAATTATAAATGACCATAGATCCTTTCAGTGTTCCTCCTGTTTTCTCTCCCCAAATGTGGGCCAGCCCTATGACTGTCCCAAGTGGAGTGCAGAGGAAGTGAGGCTCTGCTGCTCCCAGCTCCAGACCTAAGAGGAGTGCAGTGTCTGCCGTGCTTCGGGACCCTTGGGCCCTATTGTGAGAGAGTCTCCTATGCTGATGCTGCCGTGTAATGAGGAAGCCCACGTGTGAGGAGGCCAGGTGGAGGGACAGAGAGAGATGCTGGACAGACTCCAGCCATTCAAGACCTTCCAGCTGAGGCCCCAGACATCATGGTGCAGAGACTAGCTGTCCTTCCTCCTGGCTAATTCCTGCCCCACAGAATGGTGAGATATGTTGGGAACCACCCCCTCTGGTTTCAGGAGCTATAAATGCCCCCATGGCTAAGGCTGAGTGAGGGGCCTCTGGACCATAAGCCACTGAGGAGACAAAGCTTATTTCCCTGGAAGGAGTGTTGCTTCTGCTCCTTTTTTCATAACTGGCCTCCAATGCTTGATCAGTTAGCCAATGATGGGTAAGATTCCCCAAGTGGGGAATGACCTAGGACAGGCAAGATCATGTGGAGGCCCCAGGGAAGGACCTGGAGGCTATGGAGAAAAGGGGTGCTGGACCCTCGCTCCTCGGATTTGATGAAGCCTGACTCCCCTGAGTCCTCGAGAAGTCTCTGATAATTCCTTGGCTACCTTGCCTCCTCTGCCTGACTTAAGCCTGAAACAATGACAAAGGGTGGTGCAGCCCTGTGCTGGATAGGGCGGGCTCCCCGGTGATCAGGTCTGAGAAAGGATATGTAAATTCCTGTGACACCTACTTTGCTAAGAATGCTTTTAGTTAAATGATAAAGACCTGAGCAAGAAACAGTTTACTTTCCAAAGTTTCATAACCTTTTAGCTGACAGACCCTAAATCAGAATAAGCCCTAATGGTTCCTTATCTATCGCCTAATCCTTACTGCCTGAGAATGATTAATAAGTTGTACCTGAATTCCTGCACAAGAAACCCAATAAAACCACTGTCCAGGCAAGGGTCGGCGCACTCTCCCCTTGAGAGGGTGGCTAGGCCACTCCAAGGTACTCCCCCCAGTGCCGTCCCCTTCTCCTCCACAGGACTCAGTAGTTCATGTGAATTTGTCTCATGTCTCATCCATAACACTGCGGACACTGCCAGCTGGTGCCCGTGTCAGAGATAGAAGAATGATAACTTGTCATTTTGAGCTACTAAGCTCTGTAAGTGGTTTGTTGTTCAGAAATAGATAAACAGAACAATATTAAAATAGGATAATAATACATATTTGATTGTTGGTAGGACAGTATGAAATAGTAAACACAGTTTCTGGCACTGGATAGATACTAAATAAACTTTTTTTTTTTTTTTTTGCTTCTCTTTATACAGCTTGTACTATAAAGTCAAAATCTGTCTAAGTCTTAGTTCAGCCTTGTGGAATGTCATCCAATGGGAGTAATGGCCACCTTAATGAGGTGTCTTCAGACCCCAAAATGAAGCAGGCAACTCCACAGAGTATAACAGAATCTATTGTAGGGTAATTTCCTTATGGGAAGTTTGGGTCGGACCAGAAAAGATGACCCAGTACTCTGCACAGATTATTCTCTGCTGGCAGACCCCAGTTAGAGTACTGTTTTTGTGGTATAACTCGGGTGCTAATGATCGACAAGGCAAAAGAACAATGAATGAAGGAAGGCCAGGGACATGCCCCCTGGTGGTCTTGTGACAGATAATTGCTTATAATTAATACTATTACCAGTTTGATAATTATCTCGGTTGTCATGCCATTCTGGGTGTACATAACAACATAATTTATAAAAGCCAAGTGCTGGAAGCAACCTAAGTGTCCATCAGTAAATGAGTGGATAAAAAAACTGTGGTACATTTACACAATGGAATACTATGCAGCTGAAAGAAAGGAGCTTCTCCCCTTCGAGACAGCATGGATGGATCTGGAGAGCATTATGCTAAGTGAAATAAATAAGGCAGTGAAAGACAAATACCATATGACCTCACCTATAAATGGAACCTAATCAACAAAACAAACAAGCCGGCAAAATATAACCAGAGACACTGAAATAAAGAACAAACTAACAGTAACCAGAGGGGAGTGGGGAGGGGGATAATTGGGGGAGAGAGGTGAAGGATCATCAATGAACATGTATAAAGGTCTCATGGAAAAGGCCAAAGGTAGATACGACTGAGGGTGGGAAGTGGGGGTGTGTGGGGCCAGGGAAAGTTGTAGCAGGAAAATGGAGACATCTGTACTTGAACGACAATAAAAAATGTTTATGGCAATGTTTTAAGGAACACGGATAGTCATCAACTAGAGAGATTTGATATGCTTGCTAAGAACAGTAAGGTTGGTGAAGATTGATAGCCTGAAAGTTAAAAATGAAATGAGACCCAGAACACAGAGATGGAGTTGGTTCTGTTCACATCTACGTCCGTACAAATGCCATGAAATAAATTGAATTCCTATTTTATCTCACACATATTCTTTTTTTAAAAAATTTTATTTATTTATTGTTAGATGGAGGGGGAGGGAAGGAGAAAGAGAGGGGGAGAAACATCAATGTGTGGTTGCCTCTCATGCTCTCCCAACTGGGGGCCTGGCCTGAAATCCAGGCCTGTGCCCTGACTGGGAATCAAACCAGCAACCCTTTGGTTCGTAGGCCAGTGCTCAATCCACTGAGCCACACCAGCCAGGGCTCACATACTTTTTTTTTTAATGTATGGAAATGAGTATAGTGAAATCATAGGTTAAATTTCCTATCATGCTGTATATCTCCCCTTAGTTATGCTGGTTTCAAGCCACATTATCCTGGTCACTCTTCCTCAAATCTGCTCTATTTTAAAATTCCCGTTTGAGTGTGTTGCCCCAGAAGGACCACCAGGGTTGTGGTAAGTACAGCACCGGGCATGACAAGCGCCTCCCGTCCTTCTATCTGGACACCTCACACCACTGACCTATCTTGCAGATTGGAGCAACATGGCAGGCTCTGAGGATGCTAATTCTATTATTCAAAGTATTTGCCATCACTTCTACTTTTACGATTGCACAGATTTGATCAAGAATACTATCCCTTTTCTTATTCAAATCATTTATAAAAATGTCAGACCGGACTGGGATGAGAATGAGCCAAGAGAAGTCTCACTATACCCTGACATTTGTTCGTTAATCTGCCCCACAAGGGATGTTTGTTCCACCAGTTTTGTGTGACTCACCCAACAACACTCTGTCATTCAGCCCATATTTTCCCCGTCTGTTTACGGGAATATTCGATCTAGCTCTTCAGCATGTATTATGTACTTTTGCTCTGTGACAAGAGTTGATGTCATTGCCTGACTATGTCGGGTGCCATTGCAGGCAGGGGCCATAGTCTGCTTTTCTTTTGATGACTGCCGCGTTAAACACGTGAGAAGGACTCAGTGAACTCTCAGATGACTGCCTTTCTCGGCCACACTGCTCCATCAATATGCCTGTTTTCTTAGTGAAGCCTCTTCTGACACCACAACATATGTTTTATTCACAATTATTTAATATGTAGGGTGTGTAAAAAAACTCAATTTGATTTACGTTCTTGTTTTAAGTGAATCACCTACATTTACCCCAGGTTGAATACTTAACGGGGGAACTGTTAAGTAGGAATTGTATGCTGTAGGCAACTTGGGGAGACAGCTGCC
>PVKM010051994.1:0-10359 GCA_004027735.1 Carollia perspicillata
GAACTAAAGAACTAACATGCACTTAACAAAGAAACTCTGGGGCCAGGACTTCACCTGTCACTGAAGGCCCCACAGATATTGACAGTGATTCCAGCAATCAGAAGGGACTTCACTTCACGGGGAGGCTGGATCCAATTTTTATATTCCTGACTCTCTAACAGGCCTTAGGAGTTGTTTTTTAAAAAAATGTAAAGAAGTCTCTGATATTAGTTAATAGCTTGTCTTTCAGAGCACAGACTTGAACTCCACACAGATCTGAGCTGGAAATCCCAGCCTAGCCCTTCCCGACTGCGTGGCCGAGGGGTGCAGACAGGAAGTGCATGAAGCTGCCCTCAAGGCCTGGCACGCAGAAGAGCTGGCCCGGCGTTGAGGTCTCTGGAGCCGCACAGCCTGGATTCCTGTCCCAGCTCTACCCTGCATCCTGCATAGCCTCGGGCAAGTAATTCATCTGTGACTCACAGGGCAGAGGGGACAATCACGGAACCCAGCTCCTGGGGTTGCTGAGATGACCGCAGGGCTTCGGACACAAGTAGCACTTGGAATTACGAGCCTGCCAGTAACACCCCGTTATTCGTCTCAGAACAGGTCCTCCCTGCTTGACTGAGCCAATCCCCTCGTCACCCATTCACTTAACACATAACCCACCGAGTGCCCCACACGTACCAGGCACTGCTCTAGTGCTAAGGACATTATCAGAAGTAGGGCCACTGCCCCCACAGTTCAAGCTTTGAGTGGCAGAAGCAAAGCACGTTTCAGTGACTAAGAGGTATTTGAGAGCTAGTCCAGTGATTTTACACACTGAGTTCCTGGGAGCCGTAGGTTCGGCAGAGGAAACAAACGGGAAAGATGGAGCAGCCCGGCAGGCAGAGAACTTCCGGCCACCACCCTTGCTCCAACCGGGGGCTTCAGATTCAACCCATGTTACACACTGGGGAGACTTCTACTTGAGATTTCCTTTGAAAGAGCCCTGTAACTAAAACATGTTTGAAAACGCCTTCACAGATGAGGAAAGCCCAGCCCACACATAGTAGTGTGAAGTTCAAAGCCACATGACTATTTCCTTTCAAATATTGACCTCAAATGCATTTGTGCCCACAGATTTAATGAAATCAATCACAGGAGCTGTCACTGTCCCGAGTGCTTCCTGTGTGCCAGACGCTGCACAGAGCGTGTCATGAGCATCAAGGCTTATCATCCCCTTGACACTTGGGGGGACCACGGTGCACGCTGCACAAGAAAGTAAAGGCAAAGCTGAGTTTTGAACAAGGCAGACCAACCCCACAGGCTCTGGGAGAGGACGCTAAGGCCGTCGCCTGTATCCCCAGGCAGGCAGAGGGCACAGACCCGAGAATAAGAGGTTGATTCACGTTCCGTCTCTTGGACGTAGCCACACAGAGACGATGGCTTCACCAGAGCCTGACAGAGCCCCTGGGCTGGCGGTGACAAGGGTTGGGACAGAACCTACCGGCAACTCAACCCCTGAAGCTACGCTGAGAATGCCCACCTTGCACCCGGGCATGTGCATTCACTGGGGCTCTGTCTGTGTCCTCCACCCTGGACGGACAGTACCCTGGGAGCTGGCCGGCAGTGCTGACAGCAGACCAGGAGATGTCAAGGGTTGCCGGGAAAGCAAAGACGCCAATCATGCCAATGTGGGATTACAGAAGGCTCGTCTACTAAAGAGTTTCCTTATTTCGCTTATACTTGCTCTTTGACAAGTATTTTCATTGTTGGCAGTAAGGTACCCTTCTAATCATAAGTATAGTCATTTCAAAAGGCTCAGAAATAAGGCAGTGTATCATAAATGAACTTTCTATTAAGAAATACTCTTACCTTTGTTTGTGAATTAGGTACCTAGACAAAAAAAAACACACAAAATTTGTTAAATACAACAACAACAACAAAGCATCTTTACCACTTTTTTTCAGAGTGTGCGTTGAAGGGCATATTCTCACCTTGTTAAAGACTTCCCAGAGAGGAAAAGAGAATATCCTTAATCGAGACCTGCCATCTACACCTTTTTGTATCTGTATCATAACCAAAGAGGTAACTTGACATTTTTCCTTCTATATTCATCTCCTTCAGAAGGGGAGCTTAATGAACCAGCCCAACAGAGCCGGTCTTAAGGAAGCCTCTGCACTTCAGGGTGATCATTGGGGATTTTCCGCATGGTCATCAGTGACACCGCCCCGTAAGGGAGCCTTGGCTCCTGTCTTCCCGGTCACGCACACCGTGCCGTGCTCACTGGAAGGACATCAGCACTTTCACAGCCTCCTCGGCCGTCTTCCGTCCCCTCCACACAGCCGGAGCTCGTGTTCCAAGGTCTCACATCCCTCCTCTAATCACAAGACACTCGCCCTGTGAGGCCCATGGGAGCTTTGGGGAGGGAGGTGAGCAGACATGTCCAGGGAGGCCTGTGCTCGAGGAGCCGTGGGCCTGCATGCCTGAGGGAAGACTCCCAGAAAACTGAGAAACAACTCCCCTGGAAGAATTCGCAGGCCTAGGTGGCTAACTTATGAGAAGAGGCAGAAAGGGACAGGAGAGGAAAACGTTAAACTTGATTCTGAGAACTGAAGCCCAGATAGTGCCATGGGCCATCCTTCCCCGCCCCCACAAAAGGAAAAGCAGGAGATCTGGCTTTCCCAAGAATCATACGGCTTCTAATAATGAAAACACAGTTTCTCTCCTGGCAGCCCTCCACGTCATCCACCAACTAGGCCAGCGTCCTCTCATCCATTCGGTTCGAGCTTTGGTTGCTTCGACAGGAAGAAGGGGCTCTTCACTACTATTCACTTTGCCTTCCCCAGCGGTCCTATTTCCTGTCCTTCCCTGCTTGCTTATTTCGCCTGCCAACCAGAAAGAGGATTTTTCTCTTCTTTTCTGGTCTATTTCTATCACAGACATTTTATAATTTCTAAAGCTTTCGCTTATTAATTTTTTTATTCAGGAGACAAACATTATTGATTACCATTAAAATGAATGACAGCAAAAAGAAAAAAATGAAAGCAAAATATGAGCAAACTACATAAAAATATAAATTATTTTAAGTGATTTTTTTCAGTATCTTTAGTATCAGTATACCAAAGAACTGGAGAAAAATTTAAAATTGAGTGTCAATCATGTACTGAAATAATACTATATTTACCATTTTTAAAAAGGGTACAAAGAACAGAAAACAAATCTAACAAATTGGCTTCACTTCAAAATAATTCTTACCCTCAAAATTTGAGGGCTGCTGTAATAAGCCATGCCCAGCACTTCGGTGTCTTCGCACTGCTCCAAATTTATCCTTCTGGTGCACTTCACAGCTTGGTTCACCAAAAATGCTGGAAGTCATTCCATTCCCGAGGGGGAAAAAATTAAAAAGAGAAGAAAATGTTCAACTGTCCAATGGTAACTAAAAAACTGTAATCTAAGTAAAGCCACAAAATAAATTATGACACAGACATACCACATACCACAGATATGTTTAAAATAGGGTTTAAAAATTATCTTTCCAATAGGTAATACATTCACATGTCTCAAAACTCAAAAAGCACAAAAAAGTATTGAGAGACGCCCCTTTCAGGCCCCTGTCCCCCAGCCCTCCAGAGGCAATCAGCATGAAATTTCTTGTGTATCTTTCTGGAAATATTCTATGCAAATGAAAGTGTATATATATATATATATATATATATATATATATATATATATATATATACACTACTATATATATTAGTATTTCTTTCCCCTTTTGGAAACAAATGTACAATATATATCCTGCCCTTTGGTTTTTTCACTGAACACTATGTCTTGGAGCTCAGCCTGTCTCAGTACATGAAGAGCTTCCTTCCCCCTTTTTAAGGAATAATTAGTATTTCCCTGTGGATGTGCCATAATTTATTCAGCCAGTTCCCCAGTATCGGATGCTTTTTAAAGTCATCTCTAGCTTTGCTGCCACAAACAATGCTACAATCACTACTTTGCATGTGGGCCAGAGTGTGTGTAGCACCAACTCCTAGAAGTAGAATAGCTCTGTCAAAGGGCATATTCATTCACAATTTCCATACAAATTGCTACACTGCTCTTCACTGAGGGCGCTCCAACTTACAGTCCCACCAGCTATGCAGAGGAGCGCCCACCTCTCCACAGCCCTCCTTTGCTCAGGCTTTGCCAATCCATTAGATGGAAATGGTCTCTCCATTTGGTTTTAATTTACGCCGGTCCTGTTGTGAACAAGGTTAAGCATCTTTCCAACAGAGTACATTGGCTTAAGCATGGGCACGCTGGTGCCAAAAGGACAGCGCCACCATCCGTGGAGCTTCCGAAAGGAGCAGCAGGGCCCACCATGGCAGCTGCGTGGGCTGCCTCCCGCTCCTCCACCACCTAAGTGAGCCTGAGCAAGAAACTGAATGTTCCTCGGTTTCCTCATCTAAATAATGATAGTAACTCTACCTTAGAGGCACTTAGCACACAGTAAGTGCTTAATAAAGGTCAGCTATTGACAAACATTAGCTCCAGTGAGGAAAGACCCTCCCCACCGAGTGGGCTGGTTCAGGTGGGGAGCTCCCCACCACTACAAGTACTCAAGCAGTGATGCCTTGGTGGAAAAGATTCTGGCTCTGAACTACCTAACTGTTGGGGCTTCTTTCAACTCTTAAGACTCTTCTGTTTCTGGTAATGAAGCCCCGTTTTATTGGGACTGCTATGAAGTTAAACCGAGCAAACTCCAAATGTTTTAAGGAGAACGAAAACTGCCCCACTGTCTTACCTGCAGGGTTATTATCAGTGCACAGAGACGACATGAGGGGAGAAGGAAACCTCAGAAATGAATCCGAAGTCTGCAGGACAGCTCCATACTGCAGAGAGAACCACCAACAGTTGTCACGCTGTTTTTAAGGCATTCACTCAACACTTACTGGACACCTACCATGTGCCAGGCAGCACTTCAGGCATTGGGAGCACAGGGTTGAGCAAGAAACAGATACGGTCCCTGCCGCCAGGAAGCTGACATCTAGTTGTCCCCCCTTTTCTTTTAAGGGGGTGTACTTCTGTGCCTCCGTGTGACTGTGCTTGTGGGCCTTTTCATTAAAGAATTCCTCTGGAAGGGAAGAAGACCGCAGTGTCTGCTCTGCAGACAGGAACTCGGTGGCCTCGGTGGACAGGGCTGAGAGGTCCTTGTTTTCCACTAGCAACACTTATTTAAATAACAGATACGGTATACACTAATATCATTACATTGATATAAGCCTTCCTTGCCAAAACTGAACCCCATGAAAATTTCCCCCAATATCCAAAACCAAAATATACAGCTATTGGGCATCCAGCTAGTTTTCTTGACTTTAAAAATATCCAAGGGCCGTGGTGCCAGCAAGGGTGTGTGGAAACAACCCCTCTTCTCCCCTGGAGCTGGGAGTGTAAACTCCTGCCATCTTTCTGCAGGACAACCTGGTACGAAAGTTTAAATCTCCAGTCAGGTTGACTGAGTTAACCCATTCATGGGAACATAATCTAAGGATTTAATCAAAGATACATGTATCTATAAAAACATTCATTGTGCATTACTGATAATAGTAAAAACTGGAAATGAATGTCTATTGTTAGTAGAATAGCTCAATAACAAAGGCGGATACATAGAGAGAAGGAAGATGTATCAGTAAAATGTGCCCCCAACACTAGTTCTGACAAGTTCCTTGCAGAGCCAGCGTTAGGCATACTGAGTTTTTCGCATCAGGGAAGTAGGGGCAGTGGCATGTGTACGATAATGCCTGCAAAGCTCTGCATTGTGGCTGATACATGGAAAATGCTCAAGAAATGGTTACTTTTACACTGACAGGGGAAGATGCATGAGATTTATCACTAAATGGAAAAGGAGGTGCATGAAACAACATGGATAACCATACACCCCACTTCGGTATAATACTGCATGTATATTAGATGCACTTAAAATCAGGAATCACACCACTGGGTATACAGTGATTTGCAGTGTGGTTTTTTAACAAGGATAGGGGCCTTTCTGTGTCTAACTTATGTACCTCTATACCTTTATCTTTTAGACTAGCCCATGTAGCTTTTATATCTATTTTAAAAAGATGCTTCTGCAAATTCTAAAGTTTAGTCGAAGTTAATGATTATCACACTGAAAGGTTTACCAAGGGAGAGATATAAAACAGCAGCTCGTCTTCTCTAAGTCTGTAAAGCTAACTACAGCTTCGAGAAGAGCACGGGGCACCCCCCCCCCCCGCCGCCCGCCCTCGCCTCCGCTGCACAGCCCCAGCGGCATGCCTCCAGCACTTTGCTGCATCTTCTGAAGTGGAGAAGAACAAAGAATTCTGCAAAGACAAATGCAAGCTTACCACAGAATAAATTATGTTAACCCCCATGTTAGAATTCAACTACTCAATTTTAACTTTCATGATCTTTGATTTATAGGCACAAAATTAAGCTGTTTAGTCTATAATATGAATTCTATGTCTCAGGTAGCTGATTTTACTGGGAACATACTGCAAAACTAACTTGCAAGGACAGGGTATTTGCAACAGCATGAACAGACTTAGCTTCTTGGCTCACCTCATATTTAGGCGTATTTGGAGCATCTGATTTGTCTGTGAAAGAAACATCTGCTTCTGCATTCAGTGAAAAACCAACAGATGTTTTCATCAATTTATCAAAATTGTTTTCATCAGGCACTTCTGGATTAATAAAGGACAATGCAGGTTTATCTGTTTTTTAGAAAAAAGCATTTTAAATCAGTATAAAGTACCCTAACTCTAACCCCAAGATTCCTTGAATCTGATAAACAAACAGGACCCTCAGGCCTGGCCTGTTCCTCTCTCAGTGTGGAAGCAATGGTTTCTAAAGCCACAGAAAAACAGCTCGGCAGAAGCCAGTCACTTTCTCCGGTCCATGGACGGAGGAGTCTGTTCCACAAACCTCTAAGGGGAAGCTGTCCCTGGATGGCTATGAGCATGAAAGGCCCTGTTTCTACCCTCACACCGCCACCTCCAAAGCCAGTGCTGTTTATGGAAAAGGTAGAAGGAATCAGGCTGGAAGGTTCACTGGGCCAGTGTTATGTCAGAGAACGAGACAATGACTGGTCAGTCCTCACTCCAGGTTACAAGCCACAGTGCATCCACCTGAGTTTTCACTTATAAGGGAACAAAGCCAAAATGTGAATGTCTTATTCTGAAAAGGTGATAAAGCCTCAACTGATACAGCCATCGGTGTGTCTCTGATCTTTGATACTGATAACATTTTAATAACATTTTACACTTTACGCGTGCTTGGAATCTAGACACCTATTTGAGCCAAACACTCAGATAAAAATAAAGATCCTGTTTTCATGCAAATATCCTAGGTAAAAATAAAAGAGAAAAAAGGAAATTGAAACCAAAGTTGAACCTGATTCTCAACCATTAAACCAGGAGGAAACAAAGGGGGGAAAAAACCCTCATATACTGAAATAAATCTAGATTCCTATGCATGTGGACATACCATAAACACTTTTGAAATAAAGTATGAGATTTCAAAAGTCAACTATAGTTTCTTTACTTTTAAAGAAAACATGTAGTTCCCTGTGAAAATGACCTCAAAGGACACATCCGAGCCCAACCACAGAATGACTGCTTTACATCTAACTAAACAGCACATTTTTCCACAACAGATATTTTAAAAGAGGAAAATTTTCAGAGTTTCACAAAGCATGTCACCATCAAATACTTACAGTTTGTAACGTGAATGCAGAAAATAGATGGATTGATCCGGTCAACAATTTTAAATACTCTCTGGGGTGGGTCTGCTGTGAAATTCAATGAATAAATGGCTGCTTTTTGGCTACAAAACTGACTATCACCCCTAAAAATTAAAAAAATAATAATACAAAGTTTTAAGGCATGTGCACACAATCTTAGCAAAATTATTTTAAAGCTGTTGGATGCTTGTACTGTGTACCATGCTAACAACTACATGGAGATACTAATGAAAGTACAATGCTAGAATTGAATCCATTTTTATTTAGTTTATTCAGCGTTAAAATGTTTGGCACTTGAAAGTATTTCCTCTAATAGGGAAAACATTAAGACAAGTAGAATAAACTTTAAGGAAATCTTGTCAAGTGTGAAATATAAATCAGGATATAATTTTGATGTACATAAACCCTGTAAACTCAGACAGAATCAATTACATAAAATTTTGCAGAACTTTTATAAGTTAGCAGAAGGGATCTAAAATTCCTTTTCTTTAGAATAAAGCCATCTTCAAAGACTGTGAAAATAAGAAAATGTGAAGTCATCTGGAAGTTTTTGGGGCTTAGAAGTTAGGGCACAGCCAGGTCTTCAACCAATCCTAGACTTCATCAAACTTAATCAATTTGACTCAGATGCAGGTATGGTATAGCCATAGAGATACAACGAAAATGGGATCATATTCTACATCCTGCTTTAAGGCCTTTTCTCACTTAATATGTAATGCCCAATATTTACATCATCAAATATGTTTTTGCAATATGATACTAAATGACCTCATCATTCCATCTCTGGTCAGAGCACATATAGAAGAATCAACCAATAAGTACATAAACAAGCGGAACAACAAATTGATGTTTCTCTCTCTCTCACCAACTGAGCTACCCAGCCAGGGCAAGCAGGATGATTTTCAACAAAGACTGAACCACACCGTAGTCAGGTAGCCAGAAAAAATAATCTGACTGCAACGTCCCATTCTCCAAGCATCTTTACATTAGAAGTAGATTCTGCCCTGGCTGGTGTAGCTCAGTGGATAGAGCATGGGCCTGTGAGGCAAAGGGTTGCTGGTTCCATTCCCAGTCAGGGCACATGCCTGGGCTGCAGGCCAGTTCTCAGTAAGGGGACACATGAGAAACAACCACACATTGATGTTTCTCTCCCATTCTTTCTCCTTCCCCTCCCCTCTCTCTAAAAATAAATAAATAAAATAATTTTTAAAAAGAAAAAAAATAAGTAGATTCCATTTCCTATTAGTCAATAAAATAGTTTTTCATGGGAGAAACACATTGTACTTCCAAAAAGCATTCAATCTATCTGGAAGATTGAATTGCTACAAATTGCTACAAGGTTAAATTTAAATTAGCTCTCTGAATATGTTAGTCCCATCAGGAAAAAATTAACTTCTTTAAGTGCTACTGTTTTCTTTTTTTCCCCATAAAAAGCTTTGAAATCTGAATTACAAGAAACAGATTATTCAGAAGAGATTATTTCTTGGCCTTGTAATAGGCTGGGAACATCATCTTCCATTATTCTCCTATAAAATATGAGCTGTGAGAATTCCTGGGAGATTTGCATGTCAGAAAAGTATAAACAAAGCTTTCCTGACTCTCTATTTAATTTACTGCTGCAAGTACTATGTCCCAAACAAAAGCTGTAAAATTAAACTGCACCTTTCACCCTAGGCTAATAAATAAAAGTAATTCACTGACACAAAAGTATGACATGTTATCTGTTTACAAATCAAAGTGAAATGTAACTGAAGCTCTGAACACAGAGATGTCATTATACTCTTTTGTCTGTACTATCACCTGGCGGGATGCAAATAAGGGATAGATACTCTTCGACTTATGGTTTGGACAGCATGGCTTCCGAAGGATCCAACATTCAGGAAATCAGATTGCAGTTTTTCAGCCTGGGGGAGTTTTCACATTCTGCCTCAAAATTTTGTAACCTTGGTCCAATTGTATCAGAACTGCCATGTGTCACAAACTTACGTGACAACTGGAATTGAGCAACCGGAGAAGACACTGAAATCCATGGAGCTGCAGTCAGGATCGCAACAGCAGTTGACGTCACACTGTGCTGGAGACAGGTCACAGCCACACAAAGCAGCAACTACAGAAACGAGAGGTGAGTGGCACAGGCATCGCCTTCAGCAGGTGGTGACTGCCCCCTGCCACAGGCGATGCACCACAAATCCATTTCACACAAACGTCCATTTGATTTTTGCTATTGCACTTTGGGGCAAATGTGTGAAGTGAAAATTAGTCAGTTTGAGCATGCCACAATCTGGGGTTTCCCCAAAGTGGCTAATCATCTCACTCACTTGGAAAGTTATTTGTGCCCTACCTACGAAGACAGTGATTTGGTAAACTGACTGTGAAACCCAGACATGCATAGTTCAAAAATTTTCCAGATGCTTATAATGGAGACAGGTTTAAGAACCAGCATACTAAGGCACTTGCTTGGCCTTAAGAACTGCTGGCTTAATATTGCAGATCCCCAAGCTCCTCCTCTGGAGATTCTGATTTAGAGGAAGGACCCATTTAAGGCAAACTAGGAATCAGGGTTGTCAATCTTGCTCCTCTCCGCGATGTCACCTGCAGCTCTGAAGCTGAGCCCATACTCACAGGCTACC
>PVKM010051995.1:0-10360 GCA_004027735.1 Carollia perspicillata
GATCTCTTCCATAGGTTGAATTAATCTTTCCCTTTTCTGAACTCTTGCTATACTTTCTCAGTTTTCCCTTTGACAGTTATATTTGTAGTACATACTATAATAATATATGGCTTAAAAAAAATCTCTCCTATTTGACTAAGAGCTGTGGAGGCAGGATTCAAATTTCATTTGTCTCTGTATCCTGAACAACGCCCAGTACAAGACTGCACATGTGAAGGGCATGGTGGAATAAATTAATGCTCCTTCAACGTCCGAAAGGTTGTATGGGGAGGAAGGAATAAACTTGTTTAGTGGGAGAAGAATTAGGATCACTGGGAAGAAATCACGGGAAGGAATATTTTGGGCTGTCACTGGAAAGAACGTTCTGATGGGGCTTCCCAAAGGTGGAACAGGTCGTTCCCGAGAGCGAGCCTTCTGCAGAGGCTGTGGGTGGGAAACCGGAGGAACAGCTCGATGGGAATGTTGTACGGGGGGTTTTCCCGTCTGTCGGAGCCTTAGATTGGACGCACTCCCGGATCCTTTCTAGTTCCAAGGTGCTCTGATTCCCCAATGGGGTGCGATTATTTCTCCCATAAATTCACATAGCTTTTAATGGTACATTTATGATTCTGTCATGTGATTTTCGCCTACAGGCTTTAATGTTTTTAAAGGTATTATAAACTTAGGTTTTAAGGATTTGGGTGGAAATGAAATGTAAGTCAATGGCATTTTAGCCCAAGCATGCGAGGGGATCTAGCACACTCACACCAGGGGCCTGGCTCTCTCCTGCTCGACAAGAGAGACCCAGAACAACAGCAACACTGTCTTAGGCCAAGGGATGGCAGGGAGACCGAACTCCAGTACTTACTCAAAAAAGTCAGAAAGTCTGTAAGGCCTGATAGCTTTTTACCGAAGCACCTATTTCGCCTATCACTGTATCTGTCCTACAGGCCACCATCCTCATTCTTGTTGCCTAGAATTTACATTTTTACCACTGTGATGTAAGGGGAGGTAAGTTTTATCATTAGGCTCTAATGGACATCCCCCAGTGCCCGGAGAAATGCAGCCCAAGAGAGAGTGTTTACTCTTAATACCTATGGCCAGGTCGAGCTAGCTAGGAGCCCGTCCTGGCTTTTATTGTCTTGTCAAATCAAAGAAAGAGAGAGAAGGATGATGTGCCTCTATACACCACATTTTATTTTATTATTTTAACAGCTTTACTGAGGTAAAATTAACATATTTCCAATATTTAACGTGTACAATGTGACACGTTTTGACATGCATGTACACCCATGAAACCATCACTGTAGTCAAGATAGTGAACATATTCATCGACCCCAAAAGTTTCCTCACATACACTTTTTTGTAATCACTCCTACCCCTCATCCTGAAGCAGCCACCGATCTGCTTTTTTGTCACTATAGATTAATTTGCATTTTCTAGAGCTTTATATAAATGGTATCTTAAAGTGTGTACTCTTTTTTTTTGTTTGCATAAGATTCATCTATGTTATTGCATATATCAGTATTCATTCTCTTTTATTGCTGGGTAATATTCCATTATATGGACGTACCATGATTTATTGTTGATGGATACTTGGGTTGTTTCCAGCTTTTGGCTATTACAAATAGAGCTGCTGTGAACATTTATGAACAAATCTTTCTATGAACATGTGTTATGCTTTCTCTTGAGAATATACCTAGGAGTGGAATGACGAGATGATATGCTAGATGCGTGTGTTAGGAGCTGTCAAACTGATTTCCAAAATAGTCATACCGTCTCACACTCCCATCAGCAGCGTGAGAGTTCTAGTTCCTCCACATCCTCATCCTCATCAGCACTTGGTGTGGCCAGTCTTTAATTAAATTATTTTTTATTTACTGATTTGAGAGAGAGGAAGGGGGAGAGAGGACAAATGGGAATAAAGAAAGAGAGAGAGGGAGAGAGAGAAAGAGAGAGAGAGAAAATTTGTTGTTCCTCTTATTTATGCATTCATTGGTTGATTCTTAAATGTGTCCTGACCGGAGACTGAACCGGCAACCGTGGGGTATTGGAATGACGCTCTCACAAACCGAGCTGCCTGGCCAGGGCACGGCAGCCTATTTAATGTTAGCCATTCTAATCAGTGTATACTGGCATCTGCTTGTGTTTTTAGTGCGCATTCTCCTGATGGCTAATGGTGTGGAGCATATTTTCATGTGCTCATTCAAATCTTTTGCCCATTTGTGGGGCAAAATTGTGTTTTCGTTGTTGAGTTTTGAGAGTTCTTCATATATTCTGTATACAGGTTCTGTATCAGATATATGCTTTGCAAAGATTTTCTCCAAGTCTGTGACTGTTCTTTTCATTCTCTTAGTAGTGTTTTTTGAAGAATAGGGTTTTTTAAAAATTTGGCTTAAGTCCCCATTTATCAGTTTGTTCTTTTATGGATTTACTTGTAGTATTGTATCTAAGAATGCTTTGTCTAACCCAGGGTCACAAAGGTCTTTTCCTATGTTTTCTTCAGATGGTTTATATATTAAGTTTTACATTTAGATCTGTGATCCATTCTGAGTTAATTTTTGCATATTGCACAAAGTCTGGACCCAAATCCATCTGCATTTTTATGTGGATTTCTAGTTATAGCCCCATTTGCTGGAAAGCCGTACTTTCTCCACTCATTGCCTCTGTCAAAAATCAGTGGTTCACAAATATGTGGGTGTCATTTCCAGATTCTCTCTTCTGCTGATATAGTTGTATGTCTTTCCATAAGAACCACACTATTCTGATTATTATAGTTTTATCATAGTTACTGAAATTAGATGGCCTTAGCCCTCCAACTTTCTCTTTTCCCTCCCATTTTTCTTTTTCAGTGTTTGACTATTCTAGATCCCTTGCCTTTCCTTGGAAATTTTAGAATCAACTCGTTGATTTCTACCAAAAATCTTCCTGGGATTTTTGTTGGAGTTATTTTGAATAGATAGATTTATATGGTGGAGAATTGACACCCGAACAATAGTGAGTCTTCTGACCCATGGACAAAGTGTGTAACTTCATTTATTTAGGTGGCCTTTAACTTTTCTTAGGAATATATTATAGTTTTTATAGTACAGGTATTGCACTTCTTTTGTCCGATTTATCCTTAAGTATCTCATAGTTGTGATGCTATTGTAAATGGTATTTTTTCCATTTCCATTTTTCACTGCTAGTATGTAGGAATACAATAAAATTTTAAATAATCATCTCATATCCTTGCTAAAACTCAATTCTAGTAGCTTTAAAAAATTCCATCTGGCTTTCTATGTAGATATTCAAATCATCTGTAATAAAGACAGTTTTATGTTTTCCCTTTTACTGTTATGAAATGGCCATCTTTTCCCTGGCAAGTTTTTGCTCTGAAATACCCTTTGACTGACTGAGTGTTGCCACTCACTGCAGCTTTCCGATGGCCGCTAGTGGTGCCATGGTATGTCCTCTTCCATCCCTTTCCTTTCTTACGGTTTGTGACTTTATATTTGTAAAAGTGCATTGGCAGCATTTACTTGGGTCTTGCTTTTTTTTTCTCTCCACTCTGACAATCTCTGCCTTTAATTGGGATATTAGACCATTTACATTTCATGTGGTTATTAATATGGTTAAGTTTGAGTCTGTCTTGCTATGTGTGTTTTCTTGTCCCAGCTGCTGATTTCCTATTTCCAATCACCTTTTGGACTTATTTTATGACTCTGTTTTTCTATATTTTTGTATAGTCTATCTTCAGATGCTATTATACCACTTCTCTAATAGTGAAAGAACCTTGCAATAATATACTTTCATCTCCTGTCCAGGCCTTATATTACAGCTGTGAATTTTTCTCTTACATACGGGATGGGGCAAAAGTAGGCTTACAGTTATGAGTATGTGAAACATAGGGTTTATTCTTGTATTATTATTTATTAATTATTGTTTTGTTTTCTGTATGAACAACTGTAAACCTATTTTTGTCACACCCTGTATGTTGTAAACCCCATAATAAATTTTTGTTCTTGTTTAAAAATTATCTTTTAAAGAGGTTTAAACAGTAAGAAAAAAAGCCTGTGTATTTACCCATGTAGGTACCCCTACTAGGGCTCTTCACTATCTTGTTAGAAAATTTTTTGCAGCAAGATGGTAGTAAAACGAATAATCAGATTAAAAATTTTTTTCCCCTTTAGAAGAGACTGTAAGAAGGGCATTACTGTTTGATTATGCTGCTTCGACAGGATGCCTATTCCTGTGCCGATCCTCAGTTTATAAACATATTCATGTTTGCTAGTTTATTTTTTCCAAGCGCAGGAAAATTGTGGGTTAGTGCCAGAAGTTATCCAAGGGAGGAAAAATTTTTTTAAATATGCTCAAATAATTTGTGCTTTTATTACATGTTTTCTTGGCAAGTGGATTTCTGAGGCCAACTTTTGACTTTCACCCTTCTCAGATCTAGGTTTTAGAAATACACAGTTGCTTCTCGGCCTTTTGGCTATGATCCAGTGTAGAAATACAAGAGTCACCGGTTTATTCTGAAGGTAAATAACCAGAAAGCTCAGTCAGTATATTTACTCACAGATAGCCATCTTTTGTCAAAAGCAAATAAGTTACAAGGAATGAGTTGATAATGTGGCTGTTTATTTTCTCCGTCCCTTCTTTTTTGCCATATATGAATTAGGCAGATCATAAATAGAGATTTATCAGTGTTCCACATCTTCTACAATGTCAGTTGTGTGGTGAAATTGAAATTACTGCAAAATCTGTAAATGTTTCTAGTATTTATGCATATTCTTTTCCTTTCTCCGTCTCTCTCTGCCTTCCTCTCCCCTTCTCTGCCTGCCACCCTCCCCTCTCCCCCAGCCCTGTCTCCCTCTCTCTCCCTCCCAGTCTCCTGTCTCTCACTCTTCATATTGGCTGACTTGAGCTCTCCTTAGTCTCACTTAACTTTCTACTCCTTAAGCAGGCCATGTGCCTTCTTTGCACATGCTCCTATCTCTTCACGAAGCATTCTTTCTTTTGTCTTGCCTAGCTAGCTCCTCTTCATTCATAGCATCTCGGTTTAGATGTCCAGTCATATTGTACTCCTTCCCTGATCTACCGAGGTATGCGGGATATTCTCCCTCTGAGTGCTCGTAGCACCCGTGCTAATGCCTATGGTAGTGTTATCAGGCCATGTTGTAAAAGCCTGCATTTTTGTATCTCCAGATTATCAGTTTCATCAGGGCAAAGACCATGCCAATCTTGTTTGTTGCCGGATCTTCTGAGCCTTGTGCAGTGTCTGGCACAAAATAGATATTTAATAAATATTTGTTGGTTGGATGGAGAGATGGCTATCTAATTGGTTCATTGCATTTTTTACTAAGATATCATAAACATTTTCCTAAACTGTTAAACTTTGTAAAGATCATTTTAAATAGAAACATAGTAATTTGTCATGCAGCATAACTTGTATAACCATTTCCTAGTTGTTTCACTTCCAGATTATCCAGTCTGTCACTGGTGTAGCAATGTGATGAACAGGTAGTTTTGTTGAACTTTGCCTATGATTGTGTTGGGGAGGAAGAAACTCCCTCTACCCTCAAGATTCTTTCCGCTGGTCTAATAATTAAATCTACATGAGCCAGATTAACAAGAGAAAATGACCAAACTTAATTACATACATATGCGTGGCAATCCCACCTACATGAGAGAGCCACACCACATAAATGAGAGGTTCAAAGACAGAAAGGGGAAAATAAGGTCCGTGTGACACTCTGAGATAAGGAAGGAGGTGTGAGGTGCCTGGGGCTTCAAAGGGGAGGAAGGTCACTGAGGACAATAAGAAGAGCAGGTGTTCAGTAATTAGTACAATAGTTTGACCTGCCAACAGCTCAAGAGAAGTTATTTCTGGTGATAACTCTTATTATGGGCAAGGCCCCTAATTTAAATTCTTTTTAAAAAATTTTATTTTAATTGTTGTTCAAGTACAGTTTTCTGTCTAATTTAAATTCTTTAAGGGACCTGGCTGGTGTAGCACATTGGATTGGGTGTGGGCCTGTGAACCGAAAAGTTGATGGTTCGATTTCCAGTCAGGGCACATTCCTGGGATGTGGGCCAGGTCTCCAAGTAGGGGGCATGCAAGAGGCAACCACACATTGATGTTTCTCTCTCCTTCTCTTTCTCCCCATCTCTCTAAAAATAAATAAGTAAGTAAGTAAATAAATAAGCTCTTTAAAAAATTCTTTAAGGGAGAAGTAAAGTTTTTCATGAGCCTATAGGGCTTTGATTGCCTTCAGCCTAAAATAATTCCCATGTCAGAGTAGCAAGCACATTTTGGGGACTGCCTGTTCTGAACCTCTGCACTTGATTATATCCATATAATGATTTTCAAGGCATTTTAAAGGCTCTTAATAATTTGGTACATCACTTTCCAAAAAGGTCGTATTGATTTGGACTTTTGTCCATACTTTATGGGTGTGGCTGTCTTTCCATAGGCTCTCCAGAATGATTAGTCTCAATGTTAAACATCCAATTTGATTGGCTAAAATGGTATTGTTCTGTTTGATTTGATCAGGGTGAAGCTGAATATTTTCTCAAATATTTGTGAACCATGTATGTTGTTTTGTGAAGAAAGCTAACAGTATTTCCCCATTGGTGTGTCATAAGACAAGTTTGGATACTTTTTTTGTCTTACATATTTATTGACTATTTAAGCTTTTTTTATTTGGCAAATTTTTAGTAAAACCGATTGCCCCAAAGTCTGAATATATTAGTAAAGTCATTCACTTTGATCTTCCTAATTAATATTCAAAATGTTCACAATTCAAAAAATTATTACAGGGTGTGGAGTTCCCCATTTTGAAAGTATTTAAGATATATATTCTGTAAATATGCAGACACTGTTTGGAAATGAGAAGTGGTATTTAAATTCCTTGAAGTTGGGGCTTATAGGACACTGTCCCAGACACTCAGGAGTCAGAAGTTGTGATGGGGGTGTGGGTGGAAGAACCGACATCGCCAGCAGACCAGTGAAGCTCTGCCTTCAGGAGGAGGAGACCGGTCATTCCTGATGGAACACTCTTATCTCAGCTGTCCTCCAATAGCTGGTCTGGTAGAAAGATAAACAAATGTAAGTCAGGAGACTGGGGTTCTAATCTTACTTCTGGAATTTGCCTGCCATGTGCCCATTCACAAATTACTTAATCTTCCAGTTTCTCAGTGCTTACACGAGTAAGTTCTTCTCAGCTCTAAGAATCTTTGATTTTGTTATCCAGGGGACAAAAACTGTTCTTGTGAATCCAGAGCTCTTGTGAATAGTTATGTATAGGTTTGGAAAACAGTTCATTCTTGTTGTGAACTATCTGGGGAAAATAATAGGAAAATTCCCCATACCAGCTACATTTTTTAGGGAACATGAACTCCCAAATCCTAGATTTTCTTTTGATACATAAAAATGGTAAAATTAGTTAAATTATTTTTGTGCCATTTTTCCTGGGCCAGGGAACTTTATATGCAGTGTTTTCTCTTTCAAACTGGCCAGAAAATGGCAGGTTGGATAAATTTAAAGAGTGCAGAAAATTTCTTAAGCCTGCATATTGTCTAAATGCAGAGAGTACTTAAGAGAAGAAAACTAGGTGCAAAACCATAAGTGCTTTTAAGAGAAGTTATTTAACAAACGTTGTCGCAGCTTAGTTAAATGCTTTAATTAAAAGCCACAACTGAACATTAGGTAGCTCTTGTCTGGCTTTAGAAAGCTAGCTGTTGGTGCAGCTTTTCTAAAGCAACCGGCTGTGCCTGATCTGTGTTCCATTTGTTAGGTCTGGCTCAGTGCGCGGAGCTCTGCTGGCAGCTGCGAGGGGAAGCCGGAAGAAGACAAGTTCCTGGTGCAAAGGTTGCTCTGCAGCACAATTTGGGCCTTGGAGGAGCTGTAGTTGTCACAGTCTACAGGATGGGTTTTCCCGAAGCTGCCAGGTCAGTGTCATTCTGGATTTTGTCTGACAGTGAATCCTTCTGACTTTTCACAGCTGATGACGTTTTACATGTAAAAAGTCCTATTTTTATTGTCTTAGTACTCACTAAAGTTATCTCATCACATTACTAATAGCATGCTTGAAAACTTTAAAGCTGGCCATCATCTTTAAATTTAACCAGCCTGAGGAAAATTTTGAAGCCGGGAAAGCCGGCATTAGTGCCGGCTGTCACCCACCTGACCCAATAAGCAGAGACACGGATTGAATCTTTGGGAGCTTTATTCAGATAGTCAGCGACCTGAGAAGACGGCAGGTTTGTACACTAACAGACCATCTTAAATTCCATTTTAAACCGACCTCTTTTATAAGAAGAAAAGTGCAGGTAAGGGGTTTGGAATCCACAGAAAAAGTTAATCAAATAAAAGCTGCAGCATCCTTTCATCTGTGTCCCGGGCGGGCCGCCGGCTCTCACCCTGGAGCACAGTGGCTCAGATACCATCTTGAATTGCTTGCAGCCCTCCTGGGGCACAGAGGTGGAACTGCTTCTGGTCTCCTGGATCAGGGTGGGTCACACCTTCAGTTCCTGAAACATTAGCTTTTTACATGTGTTGATTACCATGCTTATTAGTTACTACCTGAAACAAAATTTTTTCAACATTTGAGTCCCCCATCAATTTCATTCAAAAAGGAGCAGCACAGTCAAAAAAGAGTGCTGCCGAAGGAGAGAGCCAGAGCTAGCAGGGCACTTTTTAATTCAGGCGAGTCACTTTTTGGTTGCCTTTCCCACAATTTGCTTTCTCCCCATAGCTTCCCAGGCTTAGGACGTCGTTTGGACCTCTGCCAAGTTTATTTCTTACTAGAGCTCTTACTGCTGCTATAATCTTTTTGTCTCTTGCTGATTTGCTTCTTGTCCTTGTTAAATGCCTGTGTTCCTCCAAGCACCTTTTTACCCAAGCCTTTCAAGATTTCCCCCTAACTTGCTCTTCTCTCTGAGAGCTACCCCCAGTTTCTAGAGGAAAATGTCCCTCTTTCTTTTCAAAGCCCAGCTTTCCTCTTTGCATGCTTTTCTTTCCAACAACTTTCTTTAACTTCATTGAAAAAACTCTACCCTCTCCCTTTTGAATCTTTCCACCTTTGCCTTTCCATTGACTCCTTTTCCCTCTTTGAGCAAACATATTCAGGTCTTTTGTATTCTAAAGAAGTCTGTTTTCTCCCTTGTCTTAATTAGTCTTTTTCATGATGAGTCTTTTCTCTTGCACCACCCTCGTTTTTCCATGCTGAAATATCTTACAATAGTTTCTGATCTCATCTCTACGGTCAGGTAAGGCCACTAGTGATCTGATAATGAAATGGTGACATATCCTTGTCTTTATTTTTCATACTTATTCTTGTTAATCCTACTGTAGCTTTCAACAGTAATTGGCTCCTTTTTATTTTCCTGAAATTCTTGGGGATTATTTCTTCATACTTCAGTTCCACAAGGATATACAACACACTTCATTATTCTGATGTTTTGCAAGTTCTTGAGTGTATTCTGTCTGTGCTTGCACTCGATTTTCTCTGCCTGGAATACCATTTCTGTTGTGAAAATTCTTTCTTTTAAGGCCCACTACAGGTACCATCTCTCTTTAAATATCCACAGCACTCTGCCTCTTGAGTCCTTACCCACGTTTGGTTTAGTTGAAGTATATCTGTTTGTTTTTACTCCCTTTCGTTACATGAGATCTTTGAGGCTTAAGACTGTGACTGACTTCGCCCACCCCTCTGAGGATCTTTCTCACAGTGGCCTCTCATAAGAGGCTGCTTATACTATCCTTGTTTTTTCGGATTCCTTTTTCCTCTTGTTTATTGAATGAAATAAAATAAAAAGGTGCTAAGAGGTTGAATTTTAAGTTTCCCCCTAAATCTGATTCATTGGTTCTTCGCTGTCGTTTGGAATTCCATCCAGTTCGTATTTGGAGTTGAAAACCCTCAGTGAAAGCCAAAGTCTAAAGAGCTACCAGAGTCAGAATATTAGTGCAGCTGTTTAATTAGCTTGAAACAGAAGGTAATGAATTTTGGACAATAAATTATATGTTTAACATAGAATTCTCATAGTTCTTTTATTTTTCAGGAAACAAAATAATTGAGATGTGGAATTGTTCGCAGTAACCAAGGTTGACATTTCTGGGAAGGCAGAAGTACAAAAAAAAAAAAACACCCCAGATAATATATTAATGACAAAAATTGGTTTGAAATATTTAAAAATATTGATAGTTTAAAAGAAAATTTCCTAAGGTGATCACTGATTTTTTTTATTGTACATGTTTTTGTATACTTTATTGATTATGCTGTTACAGTTGTCCCAGTTATTTTTCCCTTTGCCCTCCTCTGCCTGGTATCCCCCTTAGTCCTGCCCCCCCCTTAGTTCATCTCCATGGGTTGCACATGTAAGTTCTTTGGCTTCTACA
>PVKM010051996.1:0-10347 GCA_004027735.1 Carollia perspicillata
GTCCTTAGTTTCTGGAATTCAACTTCTCCTTTTCGAACTTTCATGTAACTTCTACCGTATCTTCCTTCCGGCACTTACCCTTTTCTTTGGGTATTGGTTTTATTTGATTATAGGGCTTATCTCCTGAATCTAGGCACCGTGGGACTCATACCTATACCCAGCCTCCCACATAGTATGAGCTCGATTCATACAAGAATTGGGTTCTTAAAATGTCGTTTCTTAAGTTTTCAATTTGAGGTTTGGAGGCACCACTCTAGATTTGCAGCGTGAAGCTACTAAAGCTAAATAAGGAAATGGATACATTAATACAGCAATCATGAAATATTCACTCGGTCCATGATGAGTGAAGGAAGAATGTCCGCTGAACCGGATATTGGATTTTTATGAAATTCCGAGAGCATTCTTGATGCCCGGGTCTCACCTGGAAGGCTTGTCTGGGTGGGTGGTGACGTTGCTGGTGGTGGCAATGAATGAAGTTTCTTCCTTGCTTTTTCTCGTTACCACATTATTTACAAAAATATAAAATCGTTCTTAGTGCCCTCCCATAGTTTTCACCATGTATGCATTCATGTGAAACTTCTTTATAAACTATAACTTTTTAACTGTTTTTTGATATCGCCATTAGTCATGAAAAGGTAATGATCTTCAATGACATAAAAATGTCCTATTCTCTTCCTTTCTCTCTGATGTAGCCTACCAGGCTATGGTCCTGTTTCAAAGTCTTCCCAGCTGGGAAGACCTGGATATGAGAGCAGCGGGAGTGCAGAGGGCAGGGGTGTTAACCTAAGAGGATCCTGGGAGACAGAGTGGGGCGCAGTGGAAAGAACATTCCCCTTGTAGTCAGACAGACTTTGGTAAGTTATTCCACCTCCTGAGCCTCAGTTTCCTCACCTACAGAATGGCGATATGAAAATCTCTTTCATATTCAGATGTTGCAGTTGAATTCCTGAGGTGGTCGCCGGGTGTACAAGCCACAGGTGTTGCTGTCCTCCTGCCTTATGTGCCGAAGCCTTTGAGGTTTTCTCATGGCCCTTCACTCACAGATTATTGCCACCTCCTGGAATGCTGCGTGCTTCAAGGGCAGGGATTGTCTCTTCTTCAGTTTCCATCTCCAGTAACCAGTTCAGTTCCTGGCAGAGACTGGAGTCTCTGTGAGTGGCAGTTACACTGAGCTGCCTTCCATTGTCCAAAAGAGTCCACAGTGATATCAGGAAGATATTGGAGAAGAGCTAAGAAACTTGGAAAGAAGCAGAAGAGGGCAAGAAAAGCCTGGGCCTGGGCCACCTAGTCACTTATCTCTTGATGGTTTGGGGCTTTGTTAATACCTGTTGAACGAATGATATTAATAAGAACATTTGTAAATGAGCTGCAAGGAAAGATGTGTGCAGTTGAGATTAAGTGACCTAGCTGAGTGCTTGGAATGTACTGGACGCTGAATAAATGTTCCCTGAATCAGTGAAAAAGTGATTAAGTAAATAGAAGACACGACTAAGTCAAAGATGGTAGTTAAGCAAAACAGACTATTTGCAAGGTAATAATATATATGATAGAAGGTGGTAACCACTTGTATGTTGGTCACCTACATTGTATGTGCATGTTTGTGTGTCTGTGCATGTGTGTGAGAGAGAGAGGGACAGAGAAAGGGGGAGGGAGAGAAAGAGAGAGAGAGAGGAGAAAGGGAGGGGGAGGGGAGAGGAGAGAGGGAGGGATGGGCAGGAAGTGGTGTTCAAATGAACCACGGGCGGGTGTAATGCCTGCCCTGTGTGACAGGAGTGGGCACGGCAGGGGAGAGCCATGGGGGGAAAGTGGGGACGACTGTAATTGAACAACAATAAAAAAAATTTTTAAATAGGAAACGAAATGAGAGGGCGAGAGGACAAAGAATGACTTACAGAAATGAGCTTCTTTTTCTCTTCCTCTCCAACCCCCTACTGTCAAATCTCCTGTTCCCTTTTGGCTTCCACACAGGGATGTGTCAGCTGGAATGCTGTTTGGGATCATTGAGTGTAACCCCCAGGCAGTTGTTTCAGAATTTTTTTAAACATTGCACCATTTATGTTAGTATAGTCACACAAACTGGATGAGGTGGGCCTAACGCTTAAGGGAGAGGGCAGTAGTGGTGATAAGAATCCTTATGGGAAAGGCAAGATGAAAGTGGCATAAAATATCCAAAATTGTTTAGAAATAAAGTCCAGATACGGAGGATGTAATTTGCACTTTGAATAATATTATTATTTCGTGTTCCTGCAAATAAAAGATGATCCAGAGGTCTTTAATTTTTGCCTGAATTACATAAAAATGTTTGCGAGTTCACAA
Source organism: Carollia perspicillata (assembly GCA_004027735.1). Lineage (NCBI taxonomy): Eukaryota > Metazoa > Chordata > Mammalia > Chiroptera > Phyllostomidae > Carollia > Carollia perspicillata. The sequence goes on from PVKM010051996.1 coordinate 2,317, forward strand.
ATACTTTAAGTAGGATCATTTGTATAATTAGTTGCCTTTGTGTAATTAGTGCAACTGACATTCCCTCATCAGGAGATAAGTATTAGTTTCTGTCACATTAACCACCTTCACATCCCTTCTGAATTCACAAAGCATTATTGGCATCATTATAGTTCAGGCACTTATCTGTGACTTATTTAGTGCCCTTAGTTTTAACAAGGATGCTTAATATCTGAAATGACTTACTCAAAAGGTGATAAAAATAGAATGTGAATTTCTCAGATCAAGAAGTTTCAGGACATTAAAAATTTTTTTCTACACTGTTGCAAAATAGCTATATTTTAATAAATTATTGTGCTGATCTTAATAGAAATGACTAGTACATGTGGGAGACGTTACACATGCAGGTATTTCCCCTTGCAATTTAATGAAGAAGTACTTTTATTATGGCTACTATGTTAGGGTTATGCTAACTATGGTGACCAACAAGTCTCCAAATGTATAATGGGTCAAATATTATAAAAGTCAATGTCTTACTCACGTAAATTCCCAAACAGAGAACCTTACTCGATACGGGGTTCACATCCAAACTGACTGGACTCAGGTTTCTTCCATTCAGAGGCTCTCTCTTCTTCACCAGGGGTTTCCCGGATTGCTGGGCGCACCTCCATCAAATCGGTGAAAAGGGAAAGAGCATGGAAGGTCATGCAAAAGAGGTTCCTGCAGACCAGGAGCAATTCATTGGCTAGAGCTCAGGCTGTCTCCCTGGGAAGAGGGGGAAGCAGTTTTGAGGAAGAGCTAGACAGTCTCTGCCACACTAGCACATCGTTAACGCTCAGTGAGTGTTGGCAGTTATTGTTGTTATTGCTATCCTTATGATACTGAATGTCAACACACACCTTTGTATTCTCAGTGATATTCAGGGTAAAAGGTTTTTTGTGAGTGTGTCCCATATTGAGAATCAAGATCAGTATTTGGAAAAGGGGTAAAATAGGATACTCCTAGTCTACGCCTTCGAATAAAGTCAAGCATAAGTTAACTGGATTTTAAAGTAATTATTTGCATTCAGGCCTGAATTACATGCAGTATGTAGACATGACTAAATCTATATGAGCTATTAATAGTTGACTCCACAAAGGAAAATAATGATGATGTTATTCCCTTTTTTGAACATAGTTTGAGGTAGATAATCTTCATCAAATACATTCTTTCAAGAATAAAAATGATTCTTAAAATGAGATTAGCAAAGCACTTCCTGTGTCCTTTTTTTTTCCATTTCATTTAGATGGTATGAATGAAAAAGTTACTTGTAGGTAGAATATCTATCATCTGTCTATTACTTATTTAAATGAACCATTCCATAAACGGTTCAGGTACTCAGATGCTTTTCTTTAAAAGGAGAGCAGTCATTCTAGACTGATGACTAGCATAGCTAGAGAGATTATTGCTTTGCTGCTGGGGCAGCAATTAGTGAGTGTTTTCTGTAAAATGCCAGGTAGTAAATATTTTAGGCTTTGCAAGCCATACAGTCTCTGTCACAGCTACGCAACCTGCTGTTTTAGTATCAAAACAGCTGTAGACAGTATGTAAATGCATTACTAGGGTCATGTTCAGTGAAGCTTTATTTACAGACATGGGCAGCTGCCCAGATATGATCCATGGCCTAGAGTTTATTGCCTCTTGGTCTACGCTATTCAGTACTTTCTAAAAAGGTTACCCTTTCCGATTTGATATTAGACGTTTATGACATTTATGAAGCTGGCGTCTCTCTACAGAGTTTGGAGTTTACTTTCTCCTTGATTTTTGGTGGGAACAATAACTATGATCTCATATACTGACTGATTCACTATGTCTTTTGTCATCAGCCCTAATGATGCTATAAGTCTTAGTTGTGTTGAATTATTTTGTTAGAGACCCGGCCTATAAGGCTCTTCGTCACCCAGAGTAAAACTCCCTCATGAAAAGCACTGGAGAAAGGCTTCAGTGACTGCTAAAGGGTCTGTACACCCTCCTTAGTAAATTCCATCTTTAATGAAACTTAGTTGTGTGTATTTGCTTAATTTTTCTTCTCATAGTAGATTGAATGTAATTTTCTTCAAAAGATTTGCACTGTAAGACTCTGGGTAGCATCAACCGTCTTATTTAGTGTTTTCAAACTACCTAGGAGGGGGATGCTTTCTAAAATGTCATCAGCAAGAATGAAAAATGGAAAACAGCTGTGTGTACCTGCCCATAAAGAGAACCAACAAATGGTACAGGTGGAAGCAGGACTACCCACTGACATGGTCACACAGGTAAACCATGGGATGTAGAGTCTTCTCTAAGTAAAAGGATTTGGAATTATGATATTGCCAGAATTTGTTTATGTAATGGGTGCTTTTGAACTAGACTTTAGACTCACCTTGCAGCAGGGCTGGGCAGTGTCATTGTCCCTGAATCAGGCCCTTCTGGTAGGTGGAGTAGGGAAAAAAGAAGGGAACAGACAGTGTCTTTTCTCTCTTCCTCAGTGGCTCTGTTGTAGTCCATGAGCTGGTAGTTTGTGCTTTTTATCTGGACTAACCCTGACTAACCTGTGATGACTCAGTGAGTGTTGGCCAAGTTCCCCACGAAGAACTTGCACGTGTTCTGTTACCTCTTCCAACTCCACACTTAGCCTCTGCCCTGGGAAGTCTACTCTAGAGTGTCTTGTGCCTGGGGGCCCCCATCAAGAGTTGTATGGCAAACTCACACATTCTTGATTTCTCCAAGTAGCTTATAACTGTTTCACTGCCAGCCCTGTCTTATCCCAGCTGTCTCACTCCAACTGCCTTCTCCTTTTGTTCAAATAAGCACAGTGGGTAAACCCGCAAGACTGCTGTGTAAGCAGACATCCACTGTGGGATGAGATGCCAGTCCCTCCTTCATAGAGGCATCTCCAGCTCCCTGAGTGATTCTTTTATAGTCTCTCCATACTGGGTTATGAGAGTTACTGTCTCTTCCCTGTGGGTAGAGAGGGGAAAAGACTTCACCAAGAACTACTGATGACTCCTGGACAATAAGGAAGTCCCGCTCAACATCCTGTTTCATTATCTTGGACAAGGTTAATGGTGGTGATAAAGCATAGAAGTGAGTAGATCAGAAATATTTAGGAGATAGTGTTTATGGGACTTGGTGAGTAGGCTATTATATTAGGTATAGGGAGTAAAGGAAAAAGGGATGAGAGAGAACACCAGACTAGGATCAGATTGGGAGTTCATGTACCAGAGACTTAGTTTCTGATGTGTTGAGTTCTAGAGGATGGTGCAGGCATTCAGATGGAAATGCCACATTGGCAAATGGTTACGTGTACTTCGGAAGCCAGGTCTTGGAGCAGATACAAACCTGTGAGTCACATGAATAAAATTTTCCAGAGAGGTTTTGGGATGGAAAAACGAGGGTGTCTAGGATTGATCTCAGAGGAATTCTAACATTTAATGGTTGGATGAATAGGAACAAGCATTCCAAAGGAGACTGAGGAGAAGCAGCCATAGAGGTAACAGGAAAACGAGGAGATGGTTTCCTGGGTGGACGACCGTCTTGAGTCAGACAGAAGTGGAGGGACACGAAGCGGCAGAAGGTACCTCATGGGTATTCGATTTAGATCGCTTCTGTTGATGATGCATGCGGGCATTAACTAAATGCAAATGCAAGTGGAAGCATTATGAAACTGTTGTGGATCTATTTGAAATGTTCATGTTGGTAAATAAAAATTGTTTCAGCAATTTGCTTCCCATGTGTGTTATAATCAGTTCCAGAGAGATTTCATTTATCACAAAGACAATGCTTTACGCGTATCACAAGGAAGACATTATGAACCAACGAGTCATCCCATAAAGGAATATAATTTCATTCTTTCTAGATTTTAAAAAATATCTCTGTGTGTAATTCTTTTTCTAAGCCAAAGTTATCATTTGTTTTTCTAAGATTTCTTATAGCATTGTTTATGCTGTGTGCTGGGTTAATGATCAAATATCAGGAAAATATTTAAATCACTGCCTGAACTGTATGAAGCTTATTATAAAGAGAATGTTCAGCAGCTGTTTTCTATTTCTCTTGATAAAAACAAGAACACAGTTTCATCTTAAGCCATAGAGACTTGGGTAACAACAAAGTAGAACTGTTTCCTAGAACAGAATGAACAACGTGGGTTCCCAGAGTACAGAATAAAACATGGCTTAAGTGAGCTATCAGTTGGGATACCCTGAGGCACACTCTTGGCTTCCCCGTCTGTGGACATCACTGCAAGTGAGACGTGAGTTCGGAATGCACACGGTGCTTACCTTCTCCCTGGCTGAAGCACGTTGGTCACCTTGAATGTGGCAAAGTTTCTACAGTTTGATACCAATGCACTTTTTAGGCCTTATTTCCCACTATACTCCTACTTCAGTCCTCTATTTCAGTAGAACTGCAGCATCCAAATATAGCCCTTGTGCCCCTGGGTCCAACTTTTCTCTAAGTCTGGAAGATCTGGCTCAGCTGTCACGGTGGAACCTTCCAGAGCACCTCATGAAATGTAATCTCTCCTTCTTGCTGATTTCTTTAGCCTTTTTTTTTTTTTTGAAATACCACTTATTTAAAACTTAGTCATTCAATCAATAAACATTTATTGAGTATCCACTATGTCAGATTTTACATTTGTGATTGGTGCTGGGGACAAAGTAGTTCTTGGTTTTACAGAGTTTGCATTTTTGTGGCAGTGTTGTGGCTGTGGCCACATGTTTGGGGGCCAGTTTTCCTTGGTTTGTATCCTGGCTACGCTACTTTCTAACTGTGTCATCTTGGTCAAATTTTTATATTTCTGTGCATTAGTGTCATCCTCAGAGAACTGGAAATAAATCACAACTACCTGAAAGAAATATTTCTGGTTTCGGTGTGTGTGCCACTTTAGACTTGGGTCCTCACCTTGTTTTTCTGGCCAGGGCAGTCCTGGTAACAGCTTGTCCTCTTCCCTGGGCACGGCCTCAGGCTGCTGCCGCTGTCACAGACGCAGGGCCTGCAGAGTGGCTGCTCCTAGTTTAGTTGGTTTTCTGTGAGCACCCAGCTTGTCACAAAGCTGTGGGCAGATCTATATCCCAGTCCCTAATATATGTTCTGCTTTTCCCTGTCTTACTGCCCTCTTCTTACCCTCCTGCTTCCCTGGAATGCCCACCTAACACAGGGCTAGCACACACACTCTCTGATCAGGCTCTGTTTCCTAGGGAACTTGGACTAAGCCACCATGTCATTGGCTTACTATGAGAATCAAACGGGAAGTGCTCAGAGGAGTACCTGGCATAGAGTAGATAACAAATGCTAGCTATTGTTATGGGAAAAGTATATAAGAACACAGAGCAGGATCTGGGTTGCACTAGGAGGATTATTTAAAGATTCTCAGAAGAAATGCTAAGCCAAGATCTGGATTTGATAGTGGAGTGCATCTGTGATTATCCGAACAGGAGGAGCGTTATGTTTGAAAGCCTGGGGATAAAAGAAAGAGTATAGATTTGAGGACTTGGATGAATTAATAATTGAAATTTATATCTGTTACATTCAGCTATAGTTACTTGTATATATGCATTTAGCAGAGATAATAAAGTTATCAAACATTTCACTTTCTTTCCTCTATCTCCCAGTCCTCTTGCAGTTCTGGATAACGAAGTGGACAAGGTGACATGTCACTTCTGGGTTGAGGCATGACTGGGTCTGTGTTCTTCTCCTGCTGCAGTGATCAGGCACCCTGTGTTTCAGGTGAGTGTGATACAACTTGGTAAGGCTGTTGTCACCCAATTCCCTAAATAACTAGGTGGAGCACAGGCTCCCGCTAACCTGCCTACAGTGAGAGCAAGAAATAATCCCTTGTTGAGGCAAGCCCAACAGAATTATGGGATTGCTTTATTATTGCAGCTTCCTCATCCTTACTAATATAATGGTTAATCTTCCTGACTATAACATTAGCTTCTGGATCAGGGTCATATCTACAGTGAACAGAATTAAAGGAGGCCTTCGCTCTTAGGTTCGTGCAGGTGAGTGCTGTTATGACCAAAGCAGAGTGGACGGGAGGAAGAGCGGTGGGAGGGGGGAGTGGAGAGGCCGAGGCTCCCCAGACCATCAGTGAACTGTGGGTTTGTAGTGGAATTAAAGCTAATGCCTATTTTTCTGTCAAAAGTGAAGGCAAGGAAATTTCAAGAAACCCAAAAGCCAGAGGAATTCATCTAGATGCTCAAAGCTTTCTTTTATTTCAAGCAAAATTGTACTCCAAAAAAAGGTCTTCTTTGAGAAGAAAATTGTCTTTCACTTCCGCTTTCTTAAAAATCCTCAGTGGAGTTTTGACATTGTCTATCATTGACATAACACTCCCTCACAACTTCCATTGAGGCCTCTTTGTGTGTTAGGTTCACAGTTACAGAAGAACCAACCCCTCAATCAGGCTTAGAGCTATTTTTCTAGGGAGGGTAAAACCTAATTTAGTTTAAGCCTAGGTCCATGAAAAATGTTCTGTTAAACCAGACCCATGATTTGGTTCCAACTTTCTATCTTTTGCAGTGTTGTTGAAGTTGAAACATGCTGTGGGATGGTAGTGGGTTAGAATCCAAATGTTAGGGTGAGATGGTATGTTTTTGCTCTTTGATAAAGAGACTTTCCTGAAAATGACCAGAACAAATCAAGAATATCGTACTGAGATTTGGAAACTGACCAATGCTGAACTGACCATGTGTTTCTTTAAGCTTTAGCTCTGAGGGGCACATGTTGCAATCCTGAATGATTGGTTTCGTCACAGCTGTCCTAAGCAGCAGCACTATTCTCATCCATGTCCTCTGCAGCCTGGCTATAGAAATTAGTGTTGGGGACTAGCACATGTTTTTCTAAGAAGCTATCAATTGAATTAAATGTTCATGCATAACTGTCCCTGGTGGTTGGCTATTTGAAAGATACTGCCAAGATAGAAACAATGAGATGTATTCAGGGGAGAGTGTATATTGGATGTGCTCAATTCTTAGAAAAATAAATGCTGGACCATCTAATCTCACCACAGTTGGATACATATGTTTTTAGAGACACAATGCAATTTTTAAAAATGTTAGCTGTGTGTGCCTCATAAATACTGAAAACATATGCTAATTTTTGGTGGCAGCCAAGGGAAGCTATGGTGATTTTAATATAAATTTAAACATGCAATTGCTGAGTGAGCGTTGAGCAATGATGGGAATGTAGGAGAGTGATAGCACCTGTGGCCTGGAGTCAGCGAGATTGATGGGAGGAAAAGCAGCAGGTGGAGAGGAAGGGAGTTGAAAGACCTCAGTTGTCTAAGTAGAAATGCAAATACAGCCGTGATGAAGCAGCTGGGAGAGTCCAGCGAGGCCCAGGCCAGAATGGGTGTGATTCAGAGTCTGAGATCATCATAGTTCAATGTGAAATGATTTGAGGAATGCTAGGGCATATTATTCTACCCACCCCTTTCCAAATCGGCTCTTTTATTGGCCACCTCAGGGTCTTCCCAAGAGTGTTTCTTGAAAATACTGCATCTGCTAGATGTTTAAGTACTCCATTAAAATAAATGGTGGGAAAGGGGAGGCTGAGAATAAGTTTAGAATGCAATGAATTGAATAAAGTTAAATTGGTATCTTTACTTTTGGACTTTGCAAAGCCTTTCATGTGCTAGTATGAATTTTGAGTGTCAAAAATGTTGTATGAAATTCTGCGTACAAATGTATGCATCATCTCTCAAAACTAATAGGAACGTGGGTCTTGTTATTTTTGCCTTGTGATATCTCATAGGGCAAGTGCTTGTGCAACATGCTTGGGAAATGCTGGCTGGGATGTCTGAAATTTACCCATCAGCTAATTTTTCAACTGAATGAAGATATTCGGATTCCAAAACCTCCTGTTAAAATAAATATAAAGATGCTTCTGGAAGTCTTACAGAGTTAGCCCATGATCCTGTATATCAGCACAGCACTGACACAGAGAGTTACAGGTTGCTGGTTAACTGACTGTGAGCCACTAACAGGTGGGCTAGAGATGAGGGAACGGGTCACGTGCGGGCGGGCTTTGATG
>PVKM010051997.1:0-10344 GCA_004027735.1 Carollia perspicillata
TCTTAACACTAACTCCTACTGCTTGTTGCATGCAGCTTTCAGTGTCTTAATATTAACTCTTTCTTTGTTCTCTACACCCGCCTCACCTGGGAAGCTGCCCTGACTGGCGCAGCTCCCGACAACATGACAACACGTATATGGGACACACCTTCCTCCCGACAGCTGGGACGGGCCTGGTCTGTCACAGCCTCGAGGGTTCTGCTCACAGTTCATGTTAAGAATGCACCTCATTGTTGCCCTGGGAAGGGAGGAGCAGGAGGGGAAAACTTACCTTCTCCCTCGATTGTGGCAAAATACAAAGCACTCCTTTGGCAAAGAGACCGTTGTTCTTCATGGACGGGTCAGAGTTCAAGTCGGAACGGAAAGGATGGACAGAAAGGGTAAAGGCCAGTGAGGGTGTGGTGGCAGCAGCCATAGATGCTCGGTGGTGGCCGGGGGCAGCCTAGTGGGCAGCGTGGCGCCATCGGCAGGGCTGCTGGAGCGCACCGTGGAGGCCTGGGGGGTGGGAGGTAGCTTTCAACCTTGGCCTGCAGGAAACAGGGTTCTTTCCTGCCAGGAGCAGATTGTTGAAAGGTGAATTTATTTACCCATGTAGCTGTCCATCTACCCATTCATCCATCCACCCATCCATCCATCTGTCATCTGTCTATCTGTCTATTCATCCGTCTGTTTATCTATCTGCCTATCTGGGTCCTTTCATATAGTTACACTGGAAGTGCTATTTGACTCCTGAAATTTTTATATGCGGGAGCCAACATATTCAGTTTATGCTTTAGGTAAGTTGAGGTAGGACTTCTGTTAGCACATACAGTAGAGTCCTGATCAAAATAATGGCACCTTTGACGTTTGTATTTATTCTGTTTCTGTAATGTATACAGCCTTTAGTCACTTCAGCTGTAACACTGTCTCCTCTATTAGATAACACGTTCTTAGGACCCGGACCAAATTTTTAAGCTTTCAGTTGAATATCACAGACATATGTGACAATGTATAGAGTGTAGTATAACCCGTGTTAACAGACGGGCTGTCCCGATGAACTTTCGCTGACAGGTCACGCTGGCGTGCCCAGCACCCAGCCCCAGGCACAGAGGATGAGCCACACGCACCTCAACACCTGGACCGCAGTCCCAGGCCCTGCCCGCCACCCCGTCCGTCCACAGCGGCGACCGCCCGCTCCCCCGATTTCCAGCAGCCGTTTCCCTGGGCGCTGCGCGTCAGATGCCCAGCATCGCGCGTGCTCTCGCGTGCGGCGGCTTTCTCCCAACGTTGTATTTCCGGCACTCGCCCCGTAGGAGGTGGCTGCTGCCGTGTTCTGAGTCGTGGCTGGGGAGTCTGTCTTTGTGTGCATGTGTCGTGAATTATCCATTCCACTTCTGTTGGGCACCTGGAGAGCTTCCAGTTTCAGGTCACTAGGAAGAGAGTATTGTGAATATTCTAGAATATTCCGAATATTATGAATTTGTCATGTAGTGACTACCCGCTTGCCTCTCTTTTGGATATTGGTTTACCAGTGAGTGGCTTTGCTGGGTCGCGGGCATTGTGTCCGGCAACTTTAGTAGACACGCCCAAAGTTGCCCAAAGCCGGTGCACGAATTTGCCACCCTGCCAGCTGACAGAGGTTTCCAGCTGCCCTGTGTTGCTATCAATACTTAGTATTTTCTGAAGGACTGCTATACTTTTATTCTTATTAATCACCGTCTCTATCCCTGCTTAGTTTTATTGGATGTCACAGCTGATTTACAAAAGTACATTCCAGAAGATAGGTCGCTCGATAGGAAAAGTGGACATGGGTGGTCAGTTAGTAAGCACAAGGGCAGGCACGACTTTGGCCACCGTCATCAGGTAGGTGACCAGGCATGGGCGGCATCAGGGGCCCCTGTTAGTGCTGCTGTTTCTTGAGGGTCAGGGAACTCGCTCCCTTTGATACTCAGACTGCTGCCCAGAAATCATATTATGTCGGCGCTGCCAAGGCTGCTGACCTGTATCGGAATCGGACAAGCGTGTTCCCTGGGTGCAGCTCAGCACGAGGGCTGGCAGAGGCACAGCCCGTGTGGGAACGCCACCCAGGGGAGCGCAGCCCACGCCGTGCCCCCACTTTCACTGGTTCCTCGTAACTCTAAGTCCAGGGAGCTCTCCTCTGTCTCTGTGTTGAATCCCTTTGTTGGGCTCTCCCTCCTCCCCAGGCGCTGACTTGCACCGTCTCTTCTGGAAAGGCCCTTGTCGTTTCTGTCTCATCCCCTTTCCAGCTGCCGCCTGCTGTTCCAGTGGGTAGAGGCGGGCTTGTGCCTTTAGGACATAAGGTCACATCACTTTAGAAGAACCTGGGGAGGGAGTGGGAATAAATACAAGGGTCTGAATCTTCCGTAATAGGAGACGGAGAACTTTTTGAAGCAAAAACAGTATTATAGGCGTTTCTACATTTTTCCCTTTTATTGAATTTGTTGGGGGGACGTTGGTTAACCACACCTGGATTGTACGCCTGACGTAGGTGTCGGGCGTGCGGTTCTGTAACGCATCATCTGTACGCTGCATTGTGCACCCACCGCCCCAAGTCAGGTCTCCCTCCGTCGCCATGGTTCCCCTTATCCTCCTCCTGCCTCTCCCTCCCCCCACCAGTTGCCTCGCTGCTGTTTTTTCTTCTTTTGCTCAATCCCTTCACACCCTGTAGGAGACCCTGCTGCGTGGCGTGGGCCCAGCTCCCACTCGGAGATGCACAGGACCCATGCCCACGGATAGGTTCTCCCGTGGGCCATCAGGCCTGCAATATACCTGGGCCGCTTTGAGTCTTGCTTTTTGCTAAAAAAAACTCCCTCACCTGGATTTGTGGCAAACATTTACTACAAAGTAGCTTCCTAAAATCCATGCTAAACCTTCCTAGGACCAGTGTAACTGGTCCAACCACTTTTCCCTTTTCATTTGCAAATATCCCTCTTCTGTGATGTGATTAGCAGCCTTGGCTCCTTTGTTTTCTGTGAAAGGTAGCCACCTAAAGCAACCTGTGCATAGTAAATGAGGACCATCAAGTAATGTGCTGAGAAACCCAATAAAGGCCGGTCACGGCAGGGGCCCGGGCTTTTGCTCCCCTTGAGAAAAGCCATGCATTCCCAGTTCCTCCAGCGGACTTGGTAGCACGTGCGAATGTCTCATTTCATCCATAATGACGTGGGCACGGCGGGCCAGGGTCCGCATCAGCACCCCACCCACCACGCCACCCTGCAGCTGCCAGCCTGCTCTCTGCCTAGAGCACCTCTGACAGCCCCATAGCACCCCATCACAGGCACACTCAGTAGAGTGTTAAGCGTGATTTGTTTACTCTTCGTGATCACCAGGTTATGTTGTAAGGGAAAAGCAAGCTATTTTTTTAGTAACTGCCAAGTAGCAACCTCATTCTTGCCTCCCGCTTCTGTAAAATTGTTTGGCCTTCTAAGATAAGGGGCTGTTAACCCATTTATCACTCACCCTGCCTGCCTTACTGTCCACGCCCGGCGAACACCTGCATTCAGCGTCTGTAATCTGCTTGCAACATTTTCCGACCCAGCTTCCGCGTCAGAACCTGATACTATATAGGAAAACATACTCCCCATGTTCAGGGCCCAGAATTTGGAGGCTGTCTGCTCTGGGTCCGCATGCGTTAATAAAGCACTCACTCTGTTGCGGAAAAAGAACTCTTACACGATCTGGGGTGACGGATAAGCCTTTATTACACACGTGGGCCCAGAGGAGACAGCTTCCAAATTCTGGGCACCGAGGAGGGGTCAGGTGGGCGGTTAAATACTTTTGCAACAAAGTGGGGAGGGGAGAGGTCTCGTGGTAGAAGCAGGAATGTGGAAGCCAAGACAGAAGCAGAGGGCGAAAATTGCCAGGGGCTGGGACAAAGAGATAGTAAGAGATTAACCGAGTCCGAGACAGAGAGTCAACTAGTCAGCAGGTGGTCGTCTGGAGCCGGGAAGCCAGCAGGGAGTCATCAGGGGCTGATGCAGAGTGCCAGCTTCAATCTCTATCTACACTTTTAAATTTCTACTACAACTCCGTTGATCCCACATTGATCCCACATCGTGTCAGAGTCTGTTTTTCCGCAACAATGTCACCACTTTGGCTGCGGTCAACATCGCCAAGGAGACCCATCGACACACACATGCCTTGGCGCCCCTTCAGCATCACCCCTAGAGGGAGAACAGCTACGGAGGGCAACGGAGGTGCCCGGTTTTAAGTGCTTGCCACCCAAATCGCCCCCAGGAAAGCCTCTACCGGTTTACTTCCCTTTCCACACTCTTTGCCAATAATTGGCACGATCGCTAAAACCGCAGTGGTAAAAATCCTCACCAATTTCACAGGGCGCGTTGAGCGTCTTGTTTTCATTGGTGTGACTTGCGGTCCGTGCCCATCTGTGTGCTGAGAGGGCATGTCGCTACATGCAGACCTGGAAAGGCCTTTGGTGCCCGAGGCATGGGACCGGGAGGCCAGGGGCTGACTCCTCCTTCTCCCTTGCGTACCTGCGCCCACCCCAGTTTTGACCCTGACTGGCATCCACAGAAAGACCAGTAGGCACAGAACAGACGGTGATGGGGAGATCTCAAAGGATGACCTGTTCCCCGTGACTCCCGTGACCCACTGTGGCGACTGAGGGCCAGCATCTGTCATCCTGGCACCCGCAAACCTGCAGCTCAGCGCTTCGGAGATGCTGGGTCACTGCTCTTGCCCAGGCCTCACACACAGCAAACTCAGCTGCTTCTGGAAGGGAGAGCTCACCTCCCTGTCACCTCCAGGGAGTGGTTAGGAGCTTCCTTTTCGGGGGCCGCCCTCTTGACCTCTCCAACGGCTCCCCTGTTTCTATGCGATTCTACGTTGGGAACAGCCCTTATATCGTGTCATTCTCCTGATTAAAGCCTCTTGATGGCTCGCCCCGTTGTTCTGGGGGAGAGCCAGCCTGGCCGCCTGTCCATTACTCACCCTTGCAGCCCCTGGTGACCTCGCTGAGAAGCCACCACTGACCCCCCTTCTTCTTCACTCCTCCTCCATGTCTTGTCGCTCCGTGCCTAGGACCACCAGGAGATGGTGGGGACAGTTCGGGGTGCTGACAAACTCAGCCCGCCCCTGGGGTAAGAGAACGCACAACGCTTCTTCAGTTGGAAGTCGCGTATTCGCCCAGATGTCTATAAAAATATCTACAATAGCAATTGGAGTTTGCAGAGTCATTTCCAGAGTACAGTTCAATCTTAACTTTCCCAGGTGTAAATGTTTACATGTCTTTCTGATTCACTCTTTTTCCTTTTTTTACTGAAGAAAGGTTTTATAGAGCAGCTCTAGCCAGCTGGCACGGGGTTCACAATCAGGCTCTTGTAATTTGAAGCAAAGCAATACAAAAGCTCAGTGCTTAGCCAAATGTAGTGCAATTATTCCTGGGGTTATGCAAGGCTGTTTAAGAGGGTGTGCAAACGTCAAAGCATTTATATAATGGCGATATATTTATTTTACTATGTACTAGGAAAAATATCCCTCCTATCAAATCCTGGACCGAACGGATAGTATTTGTGGCAGGAATTGCTAGCTGTTCCTTAAAATCCATCCTGCCATCTGTGGTGCGCAGCTAGACCACATTTCCCAGCCTTCCTTGCAGTTAGATTGGCCATGGGGTTCAGTGCTCTCCAGTGGAACGGGAGTGGAAGTGCCGCATCCAGGCCTGGCCCAAAGCCCTGTCCCCGCGGTGATCACTGCCCGACGCCTCCCCCCGTCACCGCAGCTGACTGGAATCGACACCCATGATGACATTCGAAACCGTGAGGTACAGATGGCAAAGCCACCTGTGTAGACCAGGGATCAGCACCTCTGGCCCCTGTGCCAAATCCAGCCCAGCACCTATTTTTAAAATGAAGTTCTGTTGAAACACAGGCTTGCCCGTCTCCCTGGGTGCAGCCTGGGTTACTGATGCTGCAACAGCAGAGGTGCGTGGTCGCCATAGAGACCCTGTGGCCCGGAGAGCCCGAAATATCTACTGGCTGGCTGTACGGAAAACGTGGGCTGATCTCCTGGTAGATCCCCGAGTGACCACCCAGCAGAACAGCAGCCCAGTTCTTCTGATAAGCAAGAAAGAGACCATTGAAAGTCTGGGCTCTTGCTACCGAAGTTCGCCCTCATTTCACAATCCGTGCTCACTCAGCAGGAGCTAAACCAGGAGGCCCCACGTGATTGCCCCATGGAGATGCCTGCGTGACAGCTGACGGTGCCATCTCGCGCGGCCTCGGACGCCCATGGCCGGGTGCAGCGGACTCCTTGCCAGGCCCCAGGCCCCAGACCCCAGGCCCCGGGCAGAGGGCCCCACACGTGCTCCGACTCCGTACGTCCTGGGACCAGACTGACCCCGGGGAGTTACCGCCTAGTCCCAACAGAGCCTCGAAGGCCTTGAGGTTTGTAAGCAGAACGGGACTGATGCCCGGCGGCCTGGGCCTCAGAGGGGAAGTGCTCTCCGACGCTCAGCGAAGCGAATCGGCCACAGTAAGGACGACGACCCGCGATCACGTCGGTGCTGGGCCGCCGGGCGGGTGGCCGTGACGGTGGACTAGGCGGCCCTGCCCTCGTGGGACTGCCCTGCCCTCGTGGGACTGCCCACCCGCAGTTTGCGTTCCCTCCTCGGTAACTCACTTTTGGGTGGGCACTTTCGTGATGGGTCAGTTACAGGTGACAGTCCTTACCGTTCCATACCCACTGTTTATTTTTGCCATCGTTTTCACTTTTAAAAACGCAAGGACACGTTTTTCCTGCTTGCTTTTATTCATGGGAAGTCATATAGGTCTCCCACATATGGAAACGATATAAATTTCCTTTTTGGATGAGCATGCTTGAAGTACAAAGATTCTGCCCATTTAAGGAAAACTGCCACTAACAGTACAGGTGGTAGGCTGAAATGGCAAAAAAAAAAAAGGGGGGGGGTGTCAGTATGGGAATAACTGAGGTTCCAGAAATGCTGCTGAGGTGTCCAGGCCGCACGGGAGAATGTCCTGGGACTCCGATTCACGGAATGTGGGTCCAGGGTGGACAGTACAGGAGAGGTCACTGCGCCCGTAGCCGCCCTCTGTCCCTCACCACCTCCTTTCTGGAAGGGAGCCCCCAGCGTCACCCAGTGGGCTTCCCAGCCGCCGGTCTCCCAGCGCAGTGTTTTCCACTACGAAGTCGATGCCGAATGGCACCGTGAGGAACGGGCGAAGCCCAGTGGAGGACGCAGTAGGACGTGGGCTCCCACTCATCCGGCACTTGCTCAGGTGTGTGCTGTCCCTATATTTGTTGAGTAAATTGTCGGGGATGGAGAGGCTGGGGGGCTCATTTGGGCCCCCCAGGGGTGTCTTCTCTCCTAAGACCCATCCAGACACTTAGGAGTGAAGGCCAGTTCTGAGGCTTTTCCTCTCCAGATCACCCATTTCCACCTGGGAACCCGAGAAAGGCCCCCAGGGGAAAAGCCATATTTCCAATCGGGAGCCGCCGAAACATGAGGCGCTGTATCACTTATGGCTAATGTGATGCAGGGGGATCATGCTTCAGGCTTGGTGTGCTCCAGCTTCACCCATTGCTTCTGTAGAGTCGCCGTGAGCCAGGAATGGGCTTCCTGGCAGCAGCCAGACAATGGCGAGGTCTAGGAGTGGCCGCCTCTGTTTGTGAAATGGACTGGTATCCCAAGCAGGTATGTGATCGAACAGTGAGACTGGAGGAATAATTCATCCTCACATTCCCCATTTTGCTAATACAGCATCCTGCAGTCTCCCTAAGCTAACAGCCAGGTCTGTAGCCCCAGGCTGCAAAGGCCAGTGTGTGTTCGCATGCGAAACAAAATAGCCTCTCTGCTGAGAAGACAACCCAGACTGCCCCATGTGGACAGAGATTCGGGTGCCCTTTGGCCGTACGCTCTTTATGGCCCCTGTGTTTTCCTCGGTGAGCGGGAGGAATCCCAGCCCAGGCCAGTCTCTATAGAAGCAGTCACCTCTGGTGACTGACTCGGATGCTGTCGGAAAGTCACACACCCACCACAGGGACGCTAAGAGGCTTGTCCTAAATTCCCCAGTTGAGCAGCTGTGGGGCTGGGAGTTGCTCAGAAAGTTTTCAGGCTTTTCCTGAGGATCTCAGACCAAAGCTTCCCCTTGTCTGCAGGCTTATGTCTACCCTGGGAAGCTCAAGGCAGCTAAGGTCGAAGTACCCCAGGGAGGAGCCCTTACGTAACAAGCTGTTTGACAACTCTGGTAACGTGAGTGCCCTTTCCCTAAGCTAAATGGGTGAGGTAGGCAACTCAGACTGGGCGTGGCCTAGAGGCCCCAATAAGTGCGGATTAGAAGAAGGGGTTGCTTTTCCATTGCCTCTTGGTTAGGCGGCAGCGAGGCAAGTGGAGGAGCAGAGCAGCTGGGGCTGTTGAGAGCTGAGAGCACAGCCCCTTGGAGTCACAGGAAGACCTGCAGGCCCAGGAGCTGCTGTCCTGTCATGATGTGGTTCCTCACCCTGGTCTTGGGCTTCCTCGCCACTTCTGCAGCTCGGGGTGAGTCCTACCGAAACACAAACGGCGGCGGAGGGGGCGAGCACATCCACCACATGCGGGGTGCTCCACACCCGGTGGTAAGGGGAGATGCATGCAGGGTACAGGTGCGACAGCCACCGTGCCAGCCCAGCAGCCCCGAGTCCACGGGAGACACGGGGGTGGCTGGTGAGCACTGGAGACCACAGCCGCTCGTGCTGCGCACACGGGGCCCCGCTCGCCTCACACCCCACGCACCAGGGCTTGCAGGAGCTCCGTGCATTCCCTCCCCTCCCCCGATTGTTAGTCCAGATGCGGCCAAATCCTGGAGCGTGACTCAGCAGAAAGTTCATGTCCACTCACAGGGCATGTGTTCCTGACCCTGCTCAGGCTCACTAGGCTCCCTTGCTAGCCTAGTGCGCCCTTAGGCGAGGTCCTTCACTCTCCGGAGCCTCATGCCCCCTCTCCCAAATGGGCGGTAATGGGATACCTTCCTTGTGGAGCTTTTGTGAGGATGGCATTGGTTGGGTTTTTCCTAAAGGACACAGTGCCTGGGACGGGGGGAAGTGCCACAGAAGAGCCCACAAATCCAGGGGGTGCTTTAGAGAGGAGGGTATACGTAGAAAATGTGGGGAAGGCCGGCAGCTCAGGAGCCAATGTCAATCACAAAAACTGTTACTTCCAGCTCCCCAGAGGAGGGTGGGGGCCGCCCCGCCACAGCGCCCACTCGGTGACGCAGAGCGAAAGTCACGGAGGGCGAGAATCTGCTCGTGTTGCCGCCTGTCGAGGCCAGGCAGGCCCGTGGTATCCGTGCAGACAGAAAAACGTCCACGGAGCTGTTGGGCTGTCTGGCGTGCCTGTAGTCACGCGTGGGTGAGCCACGAATGCTGCAAGCCGCACGCCTACCTGCATGTCTCACGTCACGGCCCCCGCTACCCAGCGAGGCACCCTGTCCCCTTGCGTGTCTCTCTTCATCACTGCCCCCAGCAGGGAGTCCCTACCTGTTTAACTACAAGAGGGGAGTAAAGCCAGCAAAATGCCAGAAACTATGCAACGTAACATGATCGTGCACACGCGAGCGCACTTCACGTTATGGGAACACTTTGTCGGACCCAGTCTCGAGGCTGCGGGCGCACTACTTACCAGGCGCCTGCAAGGCTATGGGAACACCGCTCCTCTTAGTTACCCAGACACCGGGGTGAGGAACTGCCTGTGCTTGCCCTACACTGTCGTTACTGGACCGTAGGAGTCTGCCTGCCGGTGCGCATCTAAGCCCAGTAAGGCATGCGCTTGCAGCTGAGAAAGTCAGGGTTTCTGACGGAGGTGGCACCATGTGCTGAGTCACGGCTCAAGGCCAGGCTCCTCTACAGCTTCCAGGGGACGGGTTATATAGGGAAAAGGCAAATCTTTAATCATGGTGACTAGTAGAAGTAGGGTCCTGGTCTCTACTGATTGATTGGCTGGTGCCAGGGTAGGGGGTAACTGATCGTCGTATCTGGCCCCGATGTCAGCCTGTCCAGTTGCACAAGGGTTTGTTCTAGGGGGTCGTTCTGCTCTCCTGGGTCCTCAGCGAAAGCACGGCTGAGGCCAACACGTCCTGGTTCCCCTGACGGGGAGCTCTGTCTCAGCAGTCAGTTGGCTGAGGGTCTTGTTCCTAAGGCTGCTGGTTGCGGACCAGCACCTCATTGACCTGAGGGCTTGAGGGTTGAGCAACAGACAGAGATGTGGGTGGGTGGCTGAGGGAGCTCGGGGAGGTCAATCTGAATCAAAGGGAAAACAAATACATAAAAGCCAGAGTAAAGAACAGAAGGCTTCTGCACAGTGACACAACCTCTGGCTCCCGAAGCCGCAGA
>PVKM010051998.1:0-10338 GCA_004027735.1 Carollia perspicillata
ATGGTGATCTAACTAAAATTACAATATAAACCTATTGGGGAAAAATAAAAAGAATTTGTTTGATGTGGTAGTATAGAAGAACTATAGCCCCATCTTCCACACCGGGCAATCAATAGATACTACCTGAAACTGAAAAAGTAGTATCAGGATATCACTGGACACACGATAGTTACAAATTTAGAGGCCCACATTTAAGGCAACAGCTAGACGGGTACAGAGGGTTTCTGAGGACCAGTGAAACTCAATGGCAGGGACGCAACAGTGACTTGCTCTGTGGGCTGCCAGCCCGTGCAGAGATATTTAATTTTCTACACTGGAAACACATGAGGTTTCATCAAGAAATTTAAATGAAGTTGAACATGTTGAAGTTCAAAACCTTCAATAACCTAGGATTGTGTCCATCCTTGCAGATGAAATTTAGAAGATTTGAATGCAATGAGGGTATGAGTCCCTTCTCGTTATCAGGGAGATATACAAAAAGATGAAATTATCACTTTGTGTCACTAAGAGATTTCTTTGTTGGGTAGCCAGTAAACAATTACTTAAGGGCATGAGAAACAGCGCTTAGCGTCAGCTCCTAGTGAAACTGACTGGAAGACCTCCCACAGCGCGGCAGGGAATTGCGGATCACAAGGTTTGCAGCATATAATTCGAAATTGATGTAACTGATTTTTTTTTTTTGCAAAAGTTGAAGGAAAAGAAGAGAAGTGTAAGTAAAATGACGACTATTCTTTTAATTGCTTTCATCCCTTAATTGAAGTAGCTCACCCCTGGGTGGGGAGCACAGTTCCGACATCAAAATATAACAAAATCACACTTCTAAGTCTGTTCGTCTCCTCGACCCTCATACCGAAATTTCAGCCTACTTGCGTTTTCATTATCCTCCAACACAATATACAACGACCAGAAACAAGTGCTCTTTAGGATAATTATGTCTGAAAGCTAAGGAGAAGGCAGAAGTAATTAATCACAGCTTCGAGGAACCATGAAAACATGTGAGCCAGTGAAGTATCCAGAGAGAGAGGGATGAGGTTGAATTTATTAATATGCAACCTACGCATACGTAGGCGTGTTATTAATGGTGTAATTATCTATACGCATCCTCTGAGTTCCCCTTCTCGAATCACGGAACGACCTCTCATAAGGGTGTGTACGTGCACACACCAATACTCTCAAGTTGGTCGTTCTACTTCTTTTACAGTTTAAAAGCCATAATGGAGAGATTTTAAATTTATAAATCTAATCATAAAACCATAATTGTTAGGACAACCATAATCGTTGCCCTAACCCGCGTGGCTCAATTGGTTGGCTGTCGTCCCACAAAGTAAAAAAAGGTCACTGGTTGGATTCCCCGTCAGGGCACGTGCCTGGGTTGCAGTTTCTGTCCCCGGCAGAGGGTGCATTTGAGAGGCAACTGATTGATGTTCCCCTCCCTACCGTTCTCTCTAAAGATAAATAAATAACATCTTTTTTAAAAAATCATCATTATACAAACAATTCCTTAATTGTATAATAGGTAAACATCAGTTATTGTTGTTGTTTTTCCAAAAAAATCTGCAGAATCCAGATTTTGCTTTGGAAAATAACACTGAACATGTGCCATTTTATTACCCAATGTCAAACGAGAGGAGTTTTATGGTTTTGCAGTTTACGGCACAATTATGGCCCAGATGGCTTGTGTGCTGTTTCCGAACTGCATAAAAGGTCACTTCTAAAATCCAACTCCACTCATATGTGTATTATATGGTTTTATTACAAATGGAAAGGAAGATTTACATTATAACACACCTGTGTTTCATAGCTTGGTTTTTCTTCTTATCTATAGATATCCAGAGGCACTGAGGGAGACGGGAAGTCAAAAATCAAAGGCACTTAACTACTTGTAGCCGCCCCAGAGGACTCCTGCATTCATTCGACAAACCTTTTTCATTGTGCTGTTCCGTCTGCCTGAAATACCCGCTCATCCCCACACTTTCCTATGCTTACCGCTTCATTCCTTGACGACTCTTTTTTATGGCCCCGTCCCCGGGATCCTTCCTTGATTTTTCTCAGTGGTTTGCTGATGTCTTTGCATTTTAAGTTGTATGTTTACACTCCCACCCATAACAAAGTGACTGGGTAACAAGCAACAAAAATAAGAAACCCACGATAGTCTCCTCCACACCCACGGCGCTTAGCCACATGCCTGGCAAATCTTTATTATTTAATTAAATATTTGTCAATAGAATGACAAGTTAAGTTAAAATCACACAGATTATAGGTACCCCTTCATATCGTGTCCCTGGTGGTGGTGGTGGTGGTGTTCGTATGAGCTCATATTAGAGTGCTAATTCTTGTTTATTTTCGGCAGCATTTCATTAATAAGAAGGATTTGTTGCAAATATTACCCAGAGTGTAGCATAGTAATTCTGTTTATGAAGTTTTCATGTATATTTATGACTTGTGAGAGTTGAGTTTTAAGGACCAAAATGAGTAGGAGCTGTTTCCGGCCACCGGAGCGGCCACCGGAGCGGCCACCGGTACCGAGGGCACGGCAGGTAGCAAGTGGCCCCGCCTACCGCTGTGCGGTTTCCTCCACTCTCCTCGCCAGAGTCAGCTCTGCGGTCCTTCCCTCCTCCTTTCTTACTCCTCCTCTGTCTGGTGTCGCTGCTTGTCTCTGTTGCTGGTTGTCATGGTTAGTCCCTTCCCATGTGCTTGAAAGGCAACACAAGTTTCATGAAGGAGCATCGGTGTCTTGTAGGAAGATTTGATGAACTGCCACAAGAGAGAAGTACCCAGCTGGAGGAACCTAATGGTGAACCCAGTCTGGACACATTCAGTTTTACCCTGGTCTCCAGGTTCTTCTGAATAAGCTACATGGGGCCTCGTACATACATCTGAGCACTTTGACTGCCCTGAAGTACTCTGTAAAAAATTCATACATTTTTTAAGAACTTAAGAATAAAACAATTACCCACTGGTTGTTTTCTTTGCCTACAGGAAAATAAAAACCCACAGTGGAATGACACCTTCCATTTTGCTAAATTTTACATTTAGAAAAGAAACTATTGTAAAGAAAGCTGCAGCAATTTTGGCCACTGCTGCCTAGAGAAGACTGCCCCCAGCTGCACGCAGAGCGCTCCAGCTCCCGTCCTCTCCCCGCTTGTCTGCCTGTGGAGAGCCAACGGGCTGCTAAGGCAGCAGATGGAGGAGTGCTTTCTGCAGCCAGCGAAGGTTTCTCCAGTGCCATCCCGTGCCCGGGCTGCCTCGGTGGGCGCCCTGCGCTGTGGAGTCTAGCATCTTCACACCATCCGGCACTGCCTGGAGCTCACCCAAACGTTGCTATTTGCAGAAGAAGTTCATATACATGAACTCAGAGCTCGGGATATTGAATTTCATTTTCACTGAAAAGAGACCACCATGAAGGTTTTATTCTTCACAGTCTGCCTGGTCTTTGTCAACGCTACTAGCGGGGATGTTTAAGTAGACATCTCAGACAGAGGCAGGTGAGCCGTTCCTACTAGGGCCACTAACTGGGCCTTCGCTAGCTGTTTGGTTCTATTGCAAAGTCAGCTCCTACTAAACACGAGGATTGTCTCAAACCAAGAGACGAAGAACACATCTTTTATCTCTTCCACAGCCAACTGGCCATTTTCCTGACAGTGCGCACTGTGAAGCTAACGGGCTCTGTACGCATCGAGACTTTCCAATGGCCCTCGCTAGTGGGCTGCTCCTGGTGGTCCTGTCTGCCTCTGCCCTCTGACCTAAGTGCCGGGCTGGGGTAGAACTTGAACCAGCTCTCTCAGAGCGGCCAGGTGAGAACCCTGGGCGTGGCCACTTCCAGGTTCAGCTGACACTCAGTGCTCCTTTTCACAGCACTGCCTTGCCCATACTCCGTGCACACACACATAAGGCCACCGTCTGCTGCCTTACAGGCTTCCTTAGAGGCAGGGAGCACATCTCACTCACCTTTGCATCTGCCTCTCCACCAGAGCCTTGGATCATCAGCATTATATAGTCTAAGCAGTCCCAGGTCGGTCCCACATCCCTCCAAAGTAATTGAGTCTACTAAAAGATCCCCCCACTTAATTCTATTGTTCCCTTAGCATATCCTTGCTCTGAACACTGTGTCACAATTACACCATTTTCTAAAGGGCTGTTGATATGCCTTGTGTTAATTCTGTCTTGCTAGCTATGTTGGGAAGAGCTGCCTGTTTTTCTGTGATGCTTTTAAATGAGCCCAGAGGCTAAAATGTCATCGGCAGATCCAATAAAAGGCTGGAACGTTGAGTTGCCTTTCTCTGACACAGCGAGAGAGTCTCTCATTTGGGACTTCCTGGCTCGCACGCACGGCCTCGTCACATGTGATTTCTTATGTTTCAGGATGGTAATGCCTCCCTAAAGTGAAATCGATGTGTAAATTCAATTCATATTAAAAATACCAGGAAGTGAAAACCAAGGCACAGAATTAGTGAGGCAGATGTAATACAAATAAAAAATGTAAGTACTTTTGTTCTTGTCATCCTGATCTTTGCATTTTTATCTATGTTTATCCTTCTTATTCTAGTTAAGAACATTTGAAAATAATTTAAGCAGCAGAGAAGATTTTAGGCTAAGCATTACTGAAGGCAAGAAGAGGATCCAAAGAAGATATGTCGACTACGTGGAATGCGATTTTCTGGATGGGATCCGGGAACAGAAAAAGCACATTAGGTGAAACCTAAGGAATCTACATAACATATGGACTGTAATTTTTTTAATGAAGTCAAGAAATTCCTGAATCAGACATTATCCCTCGCCTCAGAAGTCTGTGTTATAAATCACTAGGATGTTGTTCAATGTCTTTTCAGTTCTTAGCAAAAGCTATTGCAATGATTTTATGAAAAAAAAAAGCTCTGCTTTCCATTCTAACATGATGATAATGTTAAAAAAATATATGTATCCCTGTAACAGAATTTCCACTGTCATAAACATTAACCTATCCTTCCAGTAAGTAACAATGTGGACCTTATGGTATGAATAATTTCAAGTGCTTGTTATTCACAGTCAGTTGAGGGAGTAAAACAATGTTTCCATTCTTGCCAAAGCCCTGCCACACATGGGACACTCATTTCCCCTCTAAGAGCAATGCCAAGTCGCATACTTCAGGCTTCTCTGTCTCACCATTTCTACAATATGCTCTTTTTCACCTTCTTTTAAAATGTTTGGCTTGTCCACTGAGAACTAAATTTCAGTTTCATGTACAGTTTCTTTGGATTTTGGGTTCTCAGTCTATGAAGAGATGGGGAGCACACTTCCAGGGTGGGAAAAGGAATCTTCTCCCCCTGAGGAAAGCAGGCAGGGCTGTGAATCCATTCACATCAGCTCTCAAATACTTGCATCTTCTATTCCCCTTTAGTACATGGTTCCTTAGTCTCCTGAGACTCAGTAGACAGCTCCAGAAAACGAAAAACAAGAGTGAGGGGGCAACACGAACCCTGGCCCGGGAGGCAAAAATATCTGTTTTCTAAACAAAACCAGATGCAAATTGCCTGTTTATCCCTGGCCCAATTCTCCTCCCTGGGTGTCACTTTCATCACGAACGGATCCAGTGAACTAAGTCCCTTCTCGGTCTACCCGACTCTGGGTCTAGGGTGCAGGAAGCAAATAGGGATACGAGGAGAGGACATCCAGAGTACAAAGTCATTATCAGCCGGGGCGGAATGTTCAGGCCACCTAGTTTGTCTCCACTGATGCTCAAGTGGGCAGAGCCTCCTTGAAAATCACGAGGGCACTCCACCCACAAAGCCTGTCCTTGCATCTTCCACGAGAAGTGCATCTCCCTTTCTGGTCTCACAGGGTGTGCTGTGCCCTTTGTAATCACTTAATGGTTTCTGCCTTCGGTTATAATTTTTCATGCATACTTCATTTTAAGGTAGGAATTAACTGAGTGAAAAAATAAATTAATATATGGAATACTATTATCCTAATCTTATTCGCGCGTAGTACGTAAATCAAAATTAGAATGCATCTGGCTATGTCTTCCACGCCTGAGAAAATTAAAAGGTTTGACAAACTGAAAGGCATCAAAAAGTCTTTTCACAAAGCACAGAAGAAAACATTAGTATCCAAGCAACCCAGATTAAATGCTTTTTAGTTTGGCAAGCTTAAAGCAAAAAAGGATGAGATGTACGCTTTAGGAGAAAAATTACTGGTAATTACACCCCACTTTACTATAGGCAAAGAGGAACTCTCAGAGCCCTCGGTCTATCACTCAAACATCTACTGAGGTTTCGGGAAGGAGTCAAACCTGCACAACACAGAAGTCCTCCACATAAGGCACTTCTCAGCTAAAAAGAAGAGGAGAAAACTGAAGACAAATAATGGCTTAAACAAGGGGGACAGCAGATCCAGCACCAGAGTAGGATGCCTTTGCAAGGAGCCCGGGCTGCCTCGGATGCAGCATGGGGCAGACACCAGAAAAGACTTCATCAAGCATGTCCACCTTGAGTAGACACACACAGGACTTGATGGAGCGAGAACAGTGGTGTGTGTGTGTGTGTGTGCATGTGTATATGGGTGTGGGTGTGTGCATGCATGTGTGTGTACACGTGCTTTCTTTACTGGATGGACTGTTTGCCCCTTGGATCCAGGCTTACCTTGCTTTCTGCCAGAAGACAGACCTGGGTGGACCGTGGCAGTGGACTGTCCCCTGCATCGTGCCAGGCGCGAATGCACAACAGGAGCCTGTGCACAAAGTCAGAGGGGAGAGTCAGGGTGCTTATTTCCCTGGCTCCTGTATCGAGTGATTATCGCAGACTGGCAATGTCCCTGGATCAAAGTAGTCATAGCTACTTTTAAGACAACCCTCTTACTACAACTCTCTGGTTCCAAGTTTTAAGTAATTATCTCAACCTCCCTGAAGGCTTAAAGTTAGTCAGTAGCCCCACCATTCCTAACTCTAGGGTACTGCACTAGTCTTCATGGTTCTCTGTAGTTTGCCAAAATCTTTGTAAACAGGTCCTGAAAGAATAATTCCTCAATGATCCTAATCACGGTTTTCTCCTAGAACACTGACTGATACCTCCCGCCCCGGGGATGAGTGGGGGAGAGACAGGGAAGGACGTGCGTGAGGCAGGGTGAGCAGAGTGCCGGGAGTCCCCATACCGGGGAAATCATAGGGTGTCCACTTGGAGAAGGTGGGAGATCACGACCAGCTCATCTCCAAAGGTGAATGACAGCATCCACAGGGACATCCTTGGACACAGATGAACACGAGGAAGAGTTTTCCTCTTCCAGAATTTTCCCAGAATTGTCTTCACCTCCTCCTCACTTTCCCGAGCTCCAGGCTTCTCAAGTGTAGACCTCTTGTGAGGTCGTAGAAGCTCGTGTGAGGCTTCTCGTGTTCAGACTGCCCTAAGACGTTCATTGTTGAACATCTCAGGCCAGGCTATGATCTAGGGACTCAGATACCATGAAGTGAACTGGAATCACATATGAAAATCTGTGTACAGGAGAATCTGCGATTTTTTTCTTGGGAGAAGGAATCCCCAGCTTTCGTTAAATTCTGAACTGGGCCTAAACCACCCCTTACCCCCGTAAACACACTCACACACCGGTTTCATGGAGTTCGCTAACTTCCGATACAAGGCACATGAGAGTACAAGGTGGCGCCCTGAACGTGGAAGGTGTGTCGCAGTGCTGATCCGCAGAGCAGCAGCCTCCTCCGGAGTTCTCGAGTGGAAACACCTGGGTTCAGATCATGGCTCTGGACAGCCCGGCGATGTGGAATTTTTCTTAACCTTCGTGACCCTCGACCTTCTCGTGTACAAAGTGGGAACGATAAACTACGCCCAGAACAAGCACATGAGATTTGCCCACGAACACGTGTACCTCCAGGGCAGCAGTCCCCGTGCAGGAGCACCTCTGTTTTAGACGGGCCTCCTGTCTTTCAACCCCGATGGTTCACCTCCACGCACGGTGGTCTTGTGTATTTCAGGAAATTCTTTCACTGCGCTGAAATGAAAGGTCTCTGCCCATGGCAATTTCTATCCAACTAACTGCGGTAATCTGATGCTGTTTGGATTAACTGTTAAAAAACTGGCGTTAACATTTCTGAAAATGTTTCATCATATCATAGTATCGCTTTCTCAACTATTTTATGAGAGCTTATGAGGTATTTGACAACCATATTTATTTTAGTGTCTTGAATCAATTCATTGTAGTAAATCTGAAATATGATTATTGTGGGTTTTTTTTTACTTTTTGTTATGACTATACATACATTTTGAAGTAGTACATTACATTTTATTTGTTCAATTCAGGTGACATCTTGGACACATTACTCAACCTCGATGGCCCCCAATTTCTTTTTTTTTTTTGTACTGAATTTATTTGGGTGACGCTGGTTAGTAAAATTATATAAGTTTAGCATTATTCTTGTGAAAAATTCAAAATTATTCAGAGTCAACCTCTGACCTTCATCATGGTGTGATTTGGAACAATTTTCTAAACTTCTTTCAGTTTCTTCAACTAAATTGTGAACAGTAGTAAAGGTTGGCGCATGCACACACCCGCACTAATTATTTAGGCATTCTTGCATCTCCGGGCTGCAGGGGACGGCCTGTGGGGCTGCCTTACAGAGTGAGGGCTTGGGGCCTGGGGAGCGCCTGCGCCTTAGAAAGATGGTCGGACAGTGGCCTACAGGGCCGAGATGCCTCGGAGACTCAGCTCCCTCCCGATTTTCTCCGAAGGGTGAGGCAGACGCCAGCCTCCCCAGTGGTTGGCCTCAATCCCTTCTGTGTCGCCTTCTTTCCGGGACATTTCCCCATGGTGTGCCCGGCCCCCTTAGTGCGTTCCCTCGGGAGCCCTTTCTCAATAAACCACCGGCACAAGGACCCTCTTTCGGGCTCCCTGCCGGGACGCCGGGCTCAGACGCCCCACGTCCAGAATACCGCACCCGGCTGACAAACGGGCTGCCACGAACACACCGACGTCAAGGCCACTCGTTCCGAAAACAAAGCGATCGCCGTGGGTGCATACTCTGTGTTGATCAAATCGCTCTCGGAAAGCCCAGATCACTGTATTTGAGGATCAGCCTGCACCATGCACCTGAGGCTAGGTACATATTTAATGAAAGTACAGGCTCTTTGACAGGAAGGGGTGTGGAACAGTGTCTTAATAAAATAGATGCACGAAGCCCGGTCTTGGGTAATCCTCACAAAAACTCTCCAGGATACAGTGGAATGCAAGCAATGCTTCCCGTTTCAATTAATGTAATAATCTGTGTAGCTCTGTCTGCAGCTTAATCAGATCGTCGAACTGTGCATACATTTTTATACAGAAAACAAAACCACGAAGAATCCTTACGTAGCCAGAGATGTAAGGTAAAATATTATGTGGGAATTGAGTAAAACAGCCATGAAGTAGGATCTTCGGTCCTAGCCCAGCTGCCGACTTCGTGCGTTCTTGAGCCCCTTACCTACGGTAACTGGTCCAACGGTTTGTAAGAGGAGCTCGGCCCTTATCTCCAAGAACAAACACATTTCAATAATGATAGGTTAAGTCTCTCTGCTAGCAAATGTCCCGTGAAAAGCTGTAATAGAAATCACTACAGGTAATTAAGAACGTTTGCAGACGACGTCGTGCCGAAGAACTCCCCCGTGTTGCCCGACGCACTGCTGGAACCCCGCGAGGACGGCGAGGCTGAACCTCCGCGCCCACCGAGGGCGCCCAGCCCAGCCCAGCCCAGCCCAGCCCGGCAGCGGGGGCCTGGCGCCAGCGCGCTTCGTCTGGCCCTTTCCCGGGCGAAGCTGCAGGAACCGCTGGAAGCCTTTCTGCCCAGCATTTTGTTACCAGTTAAACAGGGCCGCTCAGGTATCATTCGCACTCCAGTTGCGTAGACGTTGCGGGTTCTCTTCCCACCTTACTGACGTTTATCCGGCTTACCGATCTGGATGGGAGAGGAGAAAGCAAATGACGTCGGTGCCAAGCTCCCGAGGGAAGCCGTTTGGAAGCCTGACGGTGCTCAGGGGCCCCTGCTTTGTGAACTGTAAAAGGCTGCCAGCTCCGAGAAGGAGCGGGAAACACGCCCAAGGCAGAAGCCAAAGCGCCCTCAGCGGCCCTACGCCCACTGGCTGCTTAGGGTGGGAGTTGGTGTTGTTACAATAATGAGTAAAAATGACCCTGCATTTGTTCTGTGTGAGTCACTGCGCTAAACATTGTATATGAGGGACCTCGTGTAACCAACCTCAGGAGGGAGGTCACATTTTACAGATTAGAAAACTGGGTTTAACTTGCCCAAGCCTCCTAGGGAAGGCGTTGTGGAGGTAGGGTTTAAATGCAGGAGTCTGACTCCACACAGGCTCATATCCATCATGA
>PVKM010051999.1:0-10344 GCA_004027735.1 Carollia perspicillata
GAGGGGTTAGGAACTTCATATCTCTAGTGAAAGAGACAGAGCAGCAGGGGGACAGAGAGGTGGGGAGGGGAGAGACAGAAAAGTGCAGATGGAAGCCACAGAAGGCTCAGAGAGAAAGAGAGACAGAAGACAGAAGCCCACCTAGAAAGGACACTCCAAGAGTCTTTTCCTAAAGTCTGGTATCAAGGCACAGAGACAGTGTTCTGGACAGGCCTGGGGTTGGCGTGGTGTCCATGCCAGGCTAGGACACCTGTGCCCTCTGAGCACGCCCTCCGACTGGCTATAGGCCTGTGTCTCTGTGCCAGCTCCATGCTGCTCCCCCCCCACCCCTCCCTTCAGTGCCCTTGCCCCGTCCCCTCATCTGTAAGATCCTGGGATTTGCAGGGACACTTAATCCATATGGAGCTGATTCATTCCCATCTAAATCATCTCCATGAGCCTCCCTAAGAGCCCTCTGATGTGCCAGCCGCCATTCCTCTCCCCTGGCGGTGGCGGGCTGGGGGCTGCCAGTAAACAAACCTCAACCGCCATCCATCCATCCCGGCATCGTCCGTCAGTCCAGCTGGGGCCATTCGTCTCTCCACTGCCGCTCCCCGCACCCTGGTCTTCCACTGCCTCCGTCAGTCTGTCAGTCCCGGAGTGTCCCCTCCTCCTCATGTCCCTCTACTATAAACTCCGTGGCTCTGCCTTATTTTGGGAAGGATCTTGAGGGGTCATCTCTGCCACCCATCTGCCTGCAGACGGGAGTTTTACCTCACCCTTGGCACAGCAAGATGGGGGGGCTCTCTGGTTCTCTGCTTTCCCAGGAGAGAGGCCTTCTGGTGATTTCACTGTGCATCATTGGCAACCCACACTCAGGGAGAAGTTCTTTCTTTCGTCTAGCTTGTGTGTCCAAGATTCCCATGTGATCATGTGCTGGACATAGGTGAGGGTAAGATTATGGGGTTCTGAGCAGGCATAAGAGTCTCCAGCATTTGTAATATGTACCTCCCAGAGTTCCTGTGGTATATGGAGTGTAAGACCAGTAAAACAGCGCTTCTTTGTATCTCCCTCAGCAGAGTCCAGCCCAGCACATAATGGGTGCTCCATGTTGGTATCTCCAGTGAGTCCAGTGGCCTCGCGTACATCCCAGGAAGTGCTCAGTGGGATGCTCCAGTGGGTCTGATGCAGGACTCAGATCGTGGCACCTCTAGCCTGGCAAGGTCGCAGGAAACACTAAGGAGAGCTTCTCACTTCTGTCCTCTCACCCAGACTCCTTAGCCCAGACCCAGGGGATTGAACTTTCCCAAACAACTGTGTCTTGACAATAGTGGGGCTGTGGAGGAGGAGGGGGAGCAGGTGCTGGTGAGGCCTTCCAGGGCACGGAAGCAGAACTGCCACCTCTGGGGAAGCTCTCGTGCACTAATAAGGAGGGTGGGGGCCACTGCCGCCCCAGGCCCAGATTTATGCATGGTGTCTCTTTCCCTCTCATGTCTTCATGTCAGCTTGGGCGTGGTGATTCTGGGAAAAGCTGGGACTCTGCTAGCCCCTCAGGAAAGGAGACAGGAGCAGTTTCTGGTCCCATCTCTTTCTCCATCCACAGTGCTGGTTGGGGAACACGTTTGTCTCTGGAGTAGAGAGTCTGCATTAGGTGGTAGTTACCCTGTGGAGGGATGATTTGGGCATGAGTTTAAGGGTTTAGGGTGGTGGACGTGAAGTCACAGGGAGGGATGAGGGCAGCATGTTGTGGGAGGCATGTTCTCACTTGGACGCCACAGTAATGGCCAGTGGGAGGGGCACAGGAGAGGGAGGTGGTGTCCTACCACCGCCAGCCTCTCCCCAAGACCCAGAATACCTTGTTGTGCACCTGACCCCCACCCTCCATATCAGACAAGACCAGGTAGAGAATCCCACTGTGTGAGTCCCAGCCCTCCCCTCATTCTTCCCACTTCCCACATGATTTCCCAGCACCTTTTCCTTTTGTCATTGGTCCCCTCCAGGGAGCCACTGTGAGCACACAGAACAGGCTGGGCTCTTCCAGCTGCCATCCAGCTGTGAGGATCCCTGACCATGCCCCTCCCATCCCCCTGTAGGAGTGAAGTCTCTAAGTCTAGCCTGAAAGATGAGAAGGGTAGAGTGAGGGGCAGAGGGGCTGGAGTGGGGCATGGGGAAGCTAACCACTTGCTCCAGTTGTGTGAATATACGTGTGGGAGGGGAGGGACCCACAGGTGGCAAGGCCCAGTTTAAGAGTGATGGAGTGCTTCTTGGTTCTCTGAGCTAGAGACATATGGGGTGTATAAGGCCGAGCAAAATTAGAAATTATTGCCTAAGAGAGAGAGGATGTAGGGGAATAGAAAAAAATCAAGCCAGGGAGATCTGTTGCCACCTGCCTCCATCACTGTGGTGACTACCCATCTGTGCTTGACTGGATCAAGCCCAAGAGGAAGAAGAGTCCTGAGAACTGACCCCCAGACCTGCAGGGCAGAAGCTGATCCCTAAAACGTGCATGTCCCCAATGCTGCATAGAGCAAGGGGAGCAGGGCACAGCTGCTCCAGTGCTCCAGGTGGGACAGCTTTTCCCGTCTTCCTCCTTCCTCTCTCTCCATCTCTTCCCTCTCTCTAGCCCAATGGGGAACCAATGCTCTCTTCTCCCATAGGCCCATATCTCATGGTTCTCCCCAGCCTCTTGCACTCAGTGGCTCCTACCCTATTTTGTCCTCTGAAACTCGCCTTCCTACAGGAAGCCTCCCAGACTTCACTTCTTACACAGTCCCACCCCCCTCAAAAAAAGAGTTCGCTTACCCAAACTTGTGGCTGATACATGTCCTTTAGGATCTGCTTGTGGGCTGGTACCCTTATCCAGCACGTTCGAAGTTTATTTTGTCTGTCTGTCCTCTATCACTCAATATATCCATGTGTCCAAATTTGGCTGTGGCCTCCACAATTCAGGAAAGAATCCAAGGGTTTTTGTGGTCACCAGCATATCTCCAGGGGCAACCTGACTTTTGATAGAGTCGATAGCCCTTCTTCTGATTTCTTGGTGCAGAAGTGTCTAGGAAGGTGCTGAGGGGCCTTAGAGGACCACTGAGTGTGGCCGATGTACTTCCCCTGCGGAAGCCAGCTCTTGCAACAGCAAGCAGTGACCGAGGCTGGACAGCAGGAACTTCTGAAGGCTCTTGAGGTTGAAGGAAAGATTTCCAGGTTTCAGCGAAACACTTGAGGAAGGATGACCTTGACCTTCCCAAGCTCCGAGGGCACAGAGGGGTTTTCAAGCCCCGAGGGGGCAGAGGGCATCAGTCTGGAAAGGCTTACTTCTACCCTTGTGGGACTGACGACCCAGAAGAGGGAGGGCCACTTTCTCTTTTAAGAGCTCTGACTCATTCACCCTCAGTATGTCCCATTCACACTTTCTTAGGTGATTGTTTGTTCTTTGGCCAGAAATCTGGTCCTTGAACTCCCTCTCCCATTCTTCTCATGATCTGGGAACCATCTTGGGGAACCAACTCCAGCTCCATCTGACGGAGTCGGAAAAGCAGAGTAAGAGCCATTTCTGGACAGCGATGGAGCGAACCTACCAGGTGCTGGGACTGCCCTCTTCTCTTTTTTGAATGTGAGGGAAAGGATGTGATCCTGGGGGAAAGGGCGGGGTTGGCGAGAGCAAGGTGTAGTATCAGCTAGAAAAGGACCTCCTCCCTGCTGGCCAGATCCAAACGCGCACAGATGGAAATGTCTTCACAGCCAAGGGCCCCTTCCTCTCAAGGAGGAAATCCCGCAAGTGGGGAACATCTGGACCAGACCGCAGCCATGAAAGCCCGACATCAAACGAGGGTTACCGAGCAACCCTCCCCACAGGCCTTGCTCCAAGAGAAATTGCAGATCTTCCTGCTTGAAGCTTTTAAGTGTCACTGAACCCCTCAAGTTTGGGATTGCTCCTTATTCACAGAGACAGATGTCCCCGAGTGAGCGGGTTGGCTTTGATTACCCCCAGCGGGAGAGGGTGTGTGTGACTGGATCCTGGCTGTGTTGGGAGCTAGCCTGGGATTTAAAGCTGTGATGAGGGGCTCCAGCAGTTCAGGCTGGGGGCTGGGGGGAGCGGGGACAGGTGGGCCTTTTAAAACGTGCCTACATCAAAGGTTTGAGTAGACTCCCTTCCCAGCATTGGCGCCTCGGGGCAGGAAAGCAGTGATTTCACCACATAACTGCACGTAGGATGGATCTCAGTCTGAGAACTTCTGGGGAATGTGGAGAGGGGAGGGAGGGTGCTCCCCAGAGGGGAGGAAAGGGCAAAGGGGGTTTCTCATTTCCAAAATAGCCTGCCTAGGCCAAGGAAAATGGGGCCATATGCTGCCTCCCTCCCACTTTACCCGGTGGATGGAGAGCTGAAGGGAGGGGCACATTCTTCCAAAGTGGGCAGGAGGGAGCAGCTGCAGCAGTGGGAGGTGGGAGCAGGGTCTAGATGGAGGACGAGGGAGAAGCAGGGGTGTCTCCCCCAAAGGCAGGAGGAAGGCTGCAGAGCATGGAATTCCAGGAGACTCTTCCCTCCCTGCTTCCCAGGCTCCTTCTAGGTCTAGGAGTCAGAAAGCACACTGTGCTAGCAGGTGGCGTGGCCTGTGTGTTGGATGGGTTAGGGGGGTGCCCAGAGGCAGCTGGAATCCCTGTTCAGATCTGAGTAACCTACCTGGGGAATGGGTGAGAAGAGAGTGCTGGTGAACTGACACCTCACTGTGAGCCTGGTTTAAGAAGCCAGTGGTTTATTTTTGATGTGGAAGGTGACCTTCAATTGGGTGAGGAGTGAGAAGAGGTACCATTTACTTACTACAGTTTATGTTAGGCCTCCTACTCTTTAGGATGCCTCGCTGTCCCTCTTCCCTTTCCCCAGAGACGTTTGTGGGTCTGCATGGTGCTTTGTGTTGCCTGGGTATACCTCCAGTGCTGGTCCATCATCCCACACTGCTTTATAGTGATCTATTTGTGGGTTCTTTCCCTGTCGAGACTGCAGCGCCTTGAAGGCGTGGACTCCCTTGCTCTTCCTGTGTTCCCAGTGCTGACACAGTGCCTGGCAGAGAGTAGGTGCTCAGCCATGCTCCCCGCTCCACCTCCCAGCTGGAGCTTGTTGCCAGCGTTCAGGGAACAAAGGACGACCCACGGGATGCTTCCTCAGCAGACTGCAGGTCTCCTAGGGGCTGCAAGGGCAACTCCTAGGTGACCTTCTCTGGGAGTCTTTTGGGAGGACATAGTTGACAGCAGTTTCTCCCACTTCTGAAGCGTATTGTCCCTGAAGTTCACATTCATGGTCAGGTTTATTATTATTTTTAAAATCTGGGGTGAATTTTGTTTTGTCACATGAGATCCTACAATCTCTGGGACCAGACTCTTTTACCCCTACTATTCACATGGCCCCAGCATGAAGGAAGGGTTTAGTCAAGGAGTTCGACAAGGCTGTTGACTGGCCGACCGTCTCCTCTGAAAGCCGGTGTGCCAGTCTTCGATGTGGCGGTTTGCGGTTTGTCTGGGGCTCTGATGGCTGAGCATCCAGGGGCTGCCGAGTTGGGGATGTCCTGGCGTGATGAGGTGAATAAGACCCACGAGTGAGCCCCTGTCCTGGTGAGGTGAGGACACCCGGTGGCACGAATGACTGTACAGGCTGAGAGAAGTCTTGAGGGGCATGATGTGGAAATGGCAGAGGCCAGTGGGTTTCATTCAGAAAGACTCTTTGGGAGAGGTTGAAAGGAGAGGAGGGGAGGGTTGGGCAGAGGATGAAGGCCAGTATCCAGCTAGGATAGACTTGGCAGAGGGTGAGGAGGCTAAAGTTCCTTTGCGCTCAGGTGAGGACCCAGGTGTGAGCCTGGCAAGCCTGTGTCCAGGAGGGGCCCTGGCAATAGTGAACATTCACCCTGTACTCTGAGGATTGTGCCCACCCCACCATTACCCACTCCCATCTCCCCCCATACTCTAGGCCAGATGGGATCATATGTCTCACTGTGATTTCTAGGCCCAGGCCGACCTGTACTCCAGCAACATCACCTGACACCAAGCTCAGGTCAGATGAGCCTTGCTCTATGCCCCCCCGGGGCCCTCCCTGGGGAGGGAGCTGCCTTTGAAGTTGTTGGAGAGGAGATTGGTGAGCTGTGTGCTGACCCTAGATCTCCCGGCTGTCAGTGAGGCGAGGAGGA
Organism: Carollia perspicillata; assembly: GCA_004027735.1. Lineage (NCBI taxonomy): Eukaryota > Metazoa > Chordata > Mammalia > Chiroptera > Phyllostomidae > Carollia > Carollia perspicillata. The sequence continues at coordinate 6,153 of PVKM010051999.1, forward strand.
TATACACTTTGAGCCCCTTTTCCGGGGCTGAGGTGTTGACACTTCAGTTGTCAAAACTTAGCTTTTTCATCATTGAATGCTGTGTGAGGCTGACTAAATCACCAGGCATCTCTGGGCTGTAGGGTGGCAGCAATGCTCAGCTCTGGGAACCACTATTCACTGTACACCTAGAGCACAACTCTAGGTGGTGCCATTCACATAGAATTCAATGTGCATGGCAGCCCCCCACCCCCACCCCGAGTTGTGTGACAGTGGGCTGCCATCAAGCCCTTTTCAGGTCAGGTTGTGCTTACCAGCCCAAGCTGGTCAACCTGAGAACCAGGAATATTCAGGGGAGGCTTTGCCCAGAGACAGAGCGGTGGACAAAATGATCTCCAAAGTTAAGTCCTCATGAGAAGTGGGGTTGTTCTGAACCACAGGACGAGGCAGCCGTATGCAGACTTAGACTAGGTAGCAGGAAAAAGAAAGGACACATTCCATCCATCAGGGAAGGAATACTGTCTTAAGTCCCCAGATTGAGCACCCAGGAGGGCTGGCACTTAGTAGGTTTGTAGTTATTATGAGGAAATGAGAATCAGTTTCTACATTCCAGTCTCTAGATTTGGGGTTCTTGGAGGCAGAATGGCATGGGAATTTGCTGAAATCTGAAATAGAAGCCTGACCCAGAATGGGGGGTCAGGAATTCGTTTCCTTCCCCTTTTCTCCTTCTTAGGGAAAGCTCAGTTCACGGTTTAGGATGAAAAATAACCACCAGATGAATGAAAGGAGGATCATCAGGAATGATAAATAATCTACTCCAGATGTGGCGTCAGAGCACTGCCTCTGAACAAGCACTGTTGCCCTCACGTAGTCACTTTGGGGGAGATCCCGTATTCCACAAGGCCGCAGTGGTACACGTTTTTGTAGCTCCTCTTCTGGAATAGTCTTCAAAGTACATGACTCAGTTTTTAAATGTCCTCACTGGTGACAAACCTTCGTCCTTTGCTTTTTGTGAATCAGTCAAAAAATAATTCAGTTAACAATGGACATCTTGACTATTTTGTAAAATGGCGATCAAGTCCATTGTTAAGGGAGACTTTGTAGAAGTGGTGTAATCAATAGAGGGAAACAGGGGAAAGCGTATGTCCTCCCAATGTGACATATTGTTTTGAAGGACAACCCTGGTTTGTTCTCCCATTTTTGTTTCAAGAAGCTCATCACAGATCTAAAGCCCATATTGTACTCTTTGTGATAAAATACTGTATTACGAGGTTGGAGGCTATATGCTGATAACTTTCTCCTTCTGCTGCTGCTATTATGAATTAATGCTTCTGACAATGTAGAATGCACTTGCTTTTGCGAAGGGAGGGAGGGAACAGACGCATGGGGCAGGCCCAAGTGAAGCATTGGTACAGTTATCCAGGGTGAAAGTTTAGAACTCCATCTACACGGGGGAGTGGCCTAACTCCCTGGTCCCTTTCTCCCTGGACCAGCTCTGTGTTCATCCTTCAAGGGGATCTGGTCACCAGGGCAGTGTGTGCACTGTCCTTCTTTAGGGAAGATTCCTGTCTTCTCTTGACTCCCTGTCATTCACCTGCAAAAATCCTCACTCAAGTCTAAGAGAAAGAAACTGCTAGTTCGTCATTTGTGTTAAAATGTATTTTTCACAAAAATGAAGGCGATGAGGTAAAAATGAATCTACACAGCAAATCTGTTTACAACAATTATTAGTTAACCTAAATGAGAAACCCTGCAGTGGAAGAAGTTTCCAGAAGTTTCCTGTCCTGAGGGAAGACCAGGAAGAGTTGGGTGAACAACCGATCAGGGAGACTGAGGGTCAGTCTCAGGACTACTTGCCAGTCTTCAGCAGTAGTTTCTCTATTTTGGAGACCCCTCTATCTCTGCACTTGAGTTCTGAGTGTGTGGTGGAGGCCGGGGGAGGTCGGTGCGATCACCCGGGCTGGGGGCAAAGGAGGGCTGGAATGACCTCCAGGAGGCGTAGCCAGGCAGAACGCTCAGTGCTCCTTCTCCCATAGACCAAGCTGCAAATCAGGAATTTATTAGGAGCTGAGACTCATTTTCCCACCCTTTATAGCCCTGATGACTCTGAGCCAAACTCTGGCAAGGGGCTTCCTCATGGTTTTAATTAGACAATTAATTTTTTATTGGGTCGTTTGATTTCCGGAGCCAATTTCACTCTCCCTCTTGTCTCCCACCTGGCCCCCAGCTGTGAACAGCCAAGGGGAGACTGGAGGATTCAGGGAGGGTGCAGAGAAAAAAAAAATGCTGTCTGCCTTTGAGCTGATTCAGGCGTCAGGGAGTGTGGGGACGGGGGAGGGAAATGCTCTGCCACTCTCAGCTGGTTTAGCACCACAGACACTATCCAGAGCTCAGACCTGGGCTTGCAGGGCCTGCACAAAGGCTTTCTCAGCTTCCCCTCCGAGCTTCTCCCAGGCTGTCGGGCTAATTAGTAACACAGCGTGGGAGTGGGGGCAGGGAAAGTGCCCGAAATACATTAGCAGCATTTCTGCAGTTAATCCTGGCGTGCTTGGAGGCTGTTTACCCTCTACCCAGGGATTAGGAACCTGTTTGAGTTAGAAGGGCAGAGAGAGGCCAGGGCTGGGCTCTGTCCCCCACCTGCTTTTAGGAGATGGGCCAGGGGCGCTGAGCCAGCAGAAAAAAAAAGAAGTCTGGAGAAACCTGTCTCCAATCTATCTCCCTTATTGATCTCCCTGCCGCCCAGCTGCTGGCCTGCTTTTGAATCTTGATCCTTTCCGCTCCTGCTTCACCCCGGCCACTGCCCGAGTTGTCAGATATCAGCCTGGCTCAGAAAGTTGCGCGTGCAGGGGAGGGTACAGTGTTTAGCAGTGGGGATGTGACCAGGTGTGGAGGGGTCCCATATAATGTCATATGTGTTCCCTTGGAGGAGGGTGGTGTCCCCTTCCAAGATTCCTGACCACCCCCATAATCCACTCTGAAAGGAAGAGAAGGCTAGACTCTAAGAAGAACTTACTTTCAGCAGCAGAAACAAGTAGCTCCTTCTTTAGAGTTTTATGACATGACAAGACCAGTATTTTATTGAGAGCAATGTTACTTGGAGGCCTTGAAATTGCAGGGAGAGAACTGTTTCCTCAGGTGTCCTGTTGGTGGGGACATTGTCACTTGTTGTTCCAGCACAGGGATTCCTGAAAGTGTTCAGATACACACACATACACAGTGACATAGCTACTTAGAACCAAACTGACAGCCACCTGCAGACACAGAAGTGGGCCTTGAGCCGCCTCTGGGGGCCAGGGCTCTGGAGCCTCGCAGGCTGAACAAGCCCCCAGAAGAATAAGCCAGGATACCATTCAAAGGGAGGGCCTCTGGCGACCCTCCTCGCTGCCCACTTTCTCCCCTAGCATGAGTGCCACACGGGCACTGGTGAGTGTGTGGGCCCACCCTCTCTGGGGTCTGAGAAGGGCATGAACTCTCCTCGGGGCTCAGAACTGAAAGGAACAGTAGCACAGATTTAAACTGGATTCTGAAGGACACAAAGATAAAAGGACCAGGGATCAAAGTGCCCCGGAAGCTCAGTGTGTAGACCTTTGAATTTAGGATTTGTTTTGTAAACAGGTTTTCTTCGTTTTTCTGCTAGAACTCACGTTGAGTGAGATCCCCCTGCTACGAAGTCTCAAGGTGGTTCCATGCTAGGTGCGAGGCGGTAACCTTCGTGGGACTTCGTGGGACGCAATCCTGCCTCCTGCTGAGGGACATCTCTGACAGCCTGTCTGCTACCTCCCAAGCTGTGCACAATGGTATTTGGAAATCCACAGAAGAAAGGGACAGAAAGGTTTTATATATTGGGGTGGGGGAGTGAAGGCAGAGCAAACCCAAGATTATCCGTTGACATTTGTGCTTTCATGCGGCTTCAAGGTGGGGAGAACTCAGACTTCCTGGACCCGGAGCACTGTGTGCAGGGGTGTAGCATGTGTGCGGGGGATTCTGGGCAGGGCACCTCTGGGACAATGGGAACAAAGGGCCAGAAGCGCAGGCAAGCCTCCATCAGAGAGGTCATCTGTGTGTGGGGGGAGGGGTCAGTGTCCATCTGTAGGAAGAGGGGAGAGAAGAAGTAGTAAAAATAGGAGAAAGAGGAGAAATAAAAATGAAAGCACTGAAACGGAAATAGAGAGCAAGCAAACAGATCCACACAAAGAGGGCGGAGGACCGCCGT
>PVKM010052000.1:0-10343 GCA_004027735.1 Carollia perspicillata
AAGAATGATCTGAGGCCAAAAAGCAGAGAGACAACATAATAGACACTTGAGGCAGAACTGTCTATCCCTCTTGACCTTAAATCAGATGAGAAGGTGGCGACATGCAGTGCAGGTCACCACAAATGACCGCTACACTGGGTTACACATACTTTTCTGTGCCTTCACCTCTCCACACTTTGCTTGTCCTGCTTTGTGTCCCACCACCATCGTACTCCAAACACCCCACTCCTTCCTCCCGTCTGTGACCATGACCAGCAGTCAAAGTCCAGGTGAAATAGCACTTCCTCCAAAAGACCCATGACTGTTTCCAGTTAGAAGCCTCCAACTCTTAATGCCCACAGCTGAACACCCCTATCTTTCGACCTTTAACTCTAATGACTTATGGATAGTTAGATCTTTGCATGGGCATTTTACCTTGTCAAGTAGATAATAAATACTTGAGAGCCAGAATTCTATGTATCTACTGTACTGATTCAGCCTATTTCACACAGGTTGTTTTGACCGTCTGCAGTAGCAAAGAGGGCAACTAAGATAACTGGTTGCAATGACTGCTGCCATCCCAAGTTAGCTCATTAAATCTCTAGGTAAATTAGCTTCACTTTTCCCCCTAGTAGTGATAGGTCAGAACAGGCAATTCCATATATATAAACACCTGCCCTATTTACACTACTTGAAAGTCTTTAAGAACTCTCAAGCCAAGATTTTTTTAAATAAGCCCTTTTAACATAGCTGAGAGGGCTGAGACTTGAAATAGTGCTAGATTAGTTTACAGATTGAATACATGTTTCTGCTAATTAAAATGTCAGGTATAAGCGGAACAAAGGCAAAGGCCAGGAAACTTCATTCTCCGTAGGTGGTATTTTGCAAATGGAAGGCTCTGCCAGCACAAGCAGGACAGGAGCAATGGCTGATTCTTCGCTCAAAAAGACAGTGGCTTCAGGCACCACTGGGAATAGTGTACGGACACGTCCTGATAAAGGAGAGGGCTGAAGTGGAAGGGAGGGAGCCAGTCCCCTGAGCATATTAAAAGCAACCCTTTTATAATGGCTTGGTGGTTATATTATTTGTAATCTCCTTATCAGTTAGTGGAACATGCTGGTATACTTTTGTATGAAATAATACGAGTCTCAAGTTTGGTTTAAAAGGTCAGTTAAAAAGAACCACAAAATATTGATATTTGTTAAAACTAGGTCACGCGTACATGGGTAAAATCCCTCTATTTTGTGTGTTTGAAAATTTTCAGTATAAAATATTTTTTAAAGAGCTACATGCTGGGCCAGAAAGTTGTGTACAGCTGAGGTACCAAGCTGTGAGCCTCTAACTGTAGCAGCTGCTACAGCACCAATAAATGGAAAATTCATGAACCTTCATTGCTCATCGTCACGGAGGCACTGCTGCATGGAGGAAGAGGGTCCTCACACTGAGGGGAGGAGAGTCCTGGTGCAGGGGACTATGCCTGCAGTCTCGTTCCCTGCACAAACTTCCCCCAGACGCCACCTGTCTCCCTCTCCCTCTCGAGATAGTTGGCAGAATATCAGAGTCACCCTCGGTCTTCACCACACCTGCAGCTTCAAGTACCTTACTGACCACAACATTCATTTTCCTGCTGACCCATTCATGTCCATCTGATTCTACTGTTTCAACACAGTCCATTCTCATCCAAACACCATGTGCATAGCCACCACTCATACAACATTTCCCATTCGTATTATTTAACCTAACAATGATTTTCCATAATATCTTGAATCGCTCCCCTAGTTTCAGATCTGCATGGCAAAGACTCCTGGCTCTAGAATGATGGTTGAGACGACCAAACACATCTACCCAAATAGACAAGAATGTGCAAATGACACAGCCATTGGGATACACCAAAGTCAAAACCGAGTTTGACAAGGACAAAAACTTTCTGCATAATGCCCATCCATGTCTTACAACATTTTTAGGGTTTGGAGGAATAGCCATCATCTGTCTTAAAATTCTTGAATGCTCGCATGAGATTGAATGCCATTTAGATAAATGAGCCATTTGTGGTAATGCTCCTTATAACAGAATGATTCAGTTGGTTGCTCTGGAATTCGATCATTTTATTTTTAAAGTTAGTAAAAGTTAGTTTGGGCCAAGTACCTTGCACACATTGTTGAGACATTAAGTTTCAGGGCGTAAGGTCCCAGACAAGTATCAGTAGGCATGGCAAAATTATCGGGAACATTACATGTCTAAGTAAACCAGTGTTTATTGAGCACAAACATAGGGTTACTCTACTCTAAGGTAGACACAGATGTATAAGACCGTTCATTCCTCAAGACAGACAAGCCAGGTAATTCACAAAGCAGACAACTGCAGAACCATGACATGGGTTATTTCATGGTACGCCAAGCAGGATTCCTGCCACCGTTGCTGCATGGTCGGCATCTGTTTCGGCAGCTTCGTCCTTCTCTTCCCGGAGGCTTGGCCAGTTCTGCTCCCCTCCCTACACGTGTTCCCCGGTTTCCAGGAACTAGAACGCTGTTTGCTAAGTATCCACTTCAGCACTTTCCCCTGGTCAGCACCTTTTCCAAAATATCCCATGCTCTAAAATTGCCCTTTCCTCCCCCTCCTCCTCCTCCTCCAATTCCCTCCAAACAAGACCACTGTTTCATCTTCTCAGCTAGGTGTTAGAGAAAAAGCAATCAAAATGTCTGATTAAACCAATTCATACCAAAGTACAGGTAGCAGGAGGCTTAACTCTCTCAGCGGCTTTTAGAAGAACCTATTATTTGAAATCAATCTCTGATTGGTGGAATGTGCAAGGCAGTTATTTTTGGGTATGAGGAGTTACCACTTTTTCCTCCTCTATTCATACTGACCGGACCCTCTACATCCAATTTTTCTTCCTCACAGAGATTCCATTCTGAACTAGAAACAATCCATGTGATAGTCCCCGGTCACCAGGTTATAAAGAAAGAACCTCAGTGGAAAATCCAGTTTGGTGTAATTTTCTTACAATCCGTGGTTGCATTACTTTTCTAGGGTCATGTACACACATTTGAATATTTTCTGGATAGGCTTCTATGGCTTTTAGTAGAGATAAAAGTTATATTGATTTTGTACTCCACTGTTACCCTTGTCGAGGAGCAAAATATCTAGCTTGGAAGTTAATGGTAGATAAAAAGAGTGGTGAAGTAGTAACCACAAATAAAGCAGTGAGTTACACATAGCATTTAAGACATTACATCCTAACACCAGCTCACTACATATAGACAAAACTGCCCTTAAAATATCCCAAATATTACCCACGAAAAAGGGAACCAGAAGGAAGCACGCGCACACATACACGTTTCTCACTAATGGCCTTACAGTCAGATCTGCCTCCAGTTTCAGTTTGCGTTGCTGTTTCTTCAGCTGTACACCAGACGAAAATCGTGGTTTGCATTCAGGGACTACACTGTTAGGAAAACAAGTTTCTTTTCATACTAAACATACTTAGCATGGAGCACATCGAGTAGAATTTCCTTACGTTAAAGGTCTAAAGAAAGAGAATCCACTGATTTTTTTTGGCCTTTCTTTCAAAGAGCTCACGCTCTATCCTCAGGGTGACTCCGAGTGAGAGACCGCTCCTTGTGCATGACAGAGCCTGCCTCTCTGACTAGGTGTGCTAAGCCTCAAACCTGTGCTATGCCCCTGCTACAAAACCTAAAAAGCAAAACTAAAATTCACAACAGGCCCCTGGATAATCAAACCTTAACTATGTAACGCATGTTCCACAACCCTACCGCTTAGCAAATCTGTAATGAGTTTCTTCTCTGTGCCAAGTAGTAGCTAGGTTCAGGTGATACAAAAGTGAACAATGAGATGGAGTCCTTGCCTTCTTGCCCAGGCTCATGGTTTAATGACATAAACAGATGGTCGCAGTGTAATGGGTGTTAAGACAGAGATGGGCTGCGGGTCAGGAGTGCACAAGGCAGGAGCACCTGACCCACCAAAGAGTGAGGGCATAGAAGCATCAGGGAAAACTTCTTAGAGAAGGAAATATCTGGGATAAGATATTTCATTTTTCATTCATGGTTTTTATTATTTTAACTTTGTATTTTTGATGTAATTTCAGGCTTCCAAAAATAAGTTGCACAAATAATACAAAGAAGCCCTGGGTGGTGTGGCTCAGTGGATTGACTGCCAGCCTGAAAACCAAACAGTCGCCAGTTCAATTCTGAGTCAAGGCACATGCCTGGGTTCTGGCCAAGTCAGGTCCCCAGTAGGGGGTGTGTGAGAGGCAACCGCACATTGATGTTTCTCTCCCTCTTCTCCCTCCCTTCCCCTGTGTCTAAAGTAAATAAATACATTTTTAAAAAAATAATACAGATAATTCTCATATACCAGTCATCTAGATGTACTAAATGTTATATGAAAATATGCTCTTATATACATAATACATATATATACACATATACATTTTTTAAATCATTTGAAAATAACTTTCAGAGAGTATGCACCCCTTATCTTAAATACTCTAGTGTGTGTTCCCTAAAATCCAGGACATTCTCTTCCATTGCCTACAATTAGCAAAATCAGGGAATTGATACAAACCTAATACTGCTATCCTATCTACAGACCTTATTCAAATTTTGCCACTTGTCTTAAGGCATACATTAAAGCAAAAGAAACTCCCAGCATTCAGCTGTCATGTCTGTTTAGTATCCTACAGTCTCAAAGAGTTTGTCCCTCTTGCCCCTGTCATTTTTGAGGTGCACAGTCTAGTTATTTAGTAGAATGCCCCTCATTTTGGTTTTGTCTGATGCTTTCTCATTATTAGATTTAGCGTAAGCATTGTTGGCAGAAATGTCATAGAGGTGATACTGTATTTTTGAGGTGCGCTTTGAAGAACACAGAGGAGTCAGCCTGTAGAATCTATTGCCAGATAAGTTTATTTTTATGTTCGGACTTGGGAGGGTGAAAAGTGGAAGGGAAACAGAAAGCCTCTACCTTTATTAGCTGATGTTTATCCGGTTTACTAATTGCCAGGTACTGTTCTAAATGCATTACACAAGTTGACTCAATCATTCTCGCGACCTCCTCACAACTGTTCTTTTCCCATTTTTCAGATGAGAAAGGCTGAGGCAGAAAAAGATGGCAAGGCTAGCAAATGGCGCAGTCAGGATTCAAATACAAGCCGACTGACTTGACTGGCCACCCTCTCGGCAGAAGAGAGTGAAAGCAAAAATCTTACGCTGTAACCCTTCCCCCCACCCACCCCGACCCAGCCCCCTCAAAAAGGCTTTCAAAGAGTTTAGGACAAGCCGTCTTTGAGGACAGTGCGCTAGGATTGATTCGAGCACCTGCGGTGAAGAGATCGGGACTTATGGCCGGGGCGCTCCTGCCCCCTGCTGGCTATGTGAACTTATTGCATGCTTTTGACGGTTTTCAGTTCAACTGGATGAAGAGGGAGGGAAATCTCGATGCAGAGCAATGATCACGGAAATTTCTGCACAACTCCTGTATTATGCCTGACCTATGAGCATGCATCAGGAAGAAGTTGGCATTCCTTCTATTCTCCTCTGTGCCTCTCAACCCTCTGCCACATTCTAAAGGTTGCTCAGCAGAACAAATCCTAAGCCCTGTTCTCACCAACTTGGTTTATGAAATTTTCCAGAACTTTTTTTTTAACCATAACAAATTTGAAACCCACTGAAGCAGTAAGGAAGCTAAAGTTAAAGTAATCAGAAAACATTCCCCAGACAAGACAATCATTGCAGCTGAGAAAACCCGTAGGGAGGGTGTTTGTCCTCGGAAAATATTTGAAAAAGATCGAGTGCAGCTGAAGCAGGTCACCTGACAGGGGGCTCCGGAGAGCCTCAGATCAAACCCCTGGGCAACGGAAATGAGGGAGAAGCCCAATTCTTCTGAATGAATCTTAAGTAGCCTCTATTTTCAACCAAATTCTCCTTCTATTCACTGGCTAAAGTCTGTCCCTCTTAGATGCGAAATGCCTGGGGCTTCTACAGAACCCCACTGTTTTCTCTAGTCCGGGGAAGAAGTACAAATAAAACAAAGGGCGGCACTTTGTTTCATTCCAGACACACCAGAAATGGGACCTGCAAAAAAAAATAGTAATGTAAGGGTCTGTGTTGTAATTCCCAAATACCTTTTACAAGAAACTTTGCTCATTCTTTTGTGATGGCAAATACAAATAAGCCCTTGACCGTTACTAAGGCACATCTATTCTTCAAGGGGAGCGAGCTCTCCACTGGAATTGTGACGATGCTGATGTAAGGCGGTCCTTGATAACTTCTAGGCACCTGTCTCTCTGTTGGGTTTGGAGGGACATAAACACATTTGCATACTGCTGCTCCAGAGGAGAGGGCTGAAACCTTTGCCCCCAAGTCAAATCAGCTCAGTAAATAAATGCCCTGTGGGAAGTGATTGAGCTAAGTAAGACTATCACTTCAAGGACTTCCTGTTTATTTTAATAAAGCATCAAGACTTCCATGAAGAATTAATCAGATCTCCATACCCTCAGACAAAATTAGGGCCTTATATCAGCCTTCTGTTGCTACAATAGAGCTGCTTAACAACCACAAAACATCAGTGGAATGCAGCATCAAGCATTTATTGCTTCCATACCTGGGGTGGTCTACTGGATGGCCCTGCTGATATTGCATGGGCTCTCTCATAGGCCTCACATGACTGACACTGCCTCTCATTGTTCAGCAGACTAGAAAGCTCGCCCTCAGCTAGTGAACAAATGGAAAACACAATGCCGTCTTAGACTGAGACTCAGAAATGGCATGCTTTCACTTCGGCTGCATTCTATTAGCCAAAGCGAATCACAAAATAAGTTCATATTTAGGGAAATAGACTCTTGTCTTTTCACTGAGAGGAAATGCAGTCTCAGGGCAATGGATGTGGGTGCAGAGATGGGTTAAGGAATTGGGACCACGACTGGAATCAACTACAGGCCTAGAGAATCAATAAAATCTGCTAGGTAACTCTCCATTTTCCCAATACAGTCTTTCTTCACATGTGCCCCTCTTAACAGATGATCTACAAACAGTGCTCTCCAGATTGTCCTGACAAATTTTAATGAAGAGGAAATTCTCAAACCTTAAGGACAACTTTTCTCCCCGTGAAATCTGAAACATCCAGCTAACTAAAGAGATTACACCAGAGTTGCCCCCTACTACCATCAATTTCTCGTTGCTACCTGATCCAAACTTCATTCTAGAACAGTCTCGAGTTAAAGTTAAAGCAGGAAGCTATCCCTAATTTTGTCTTATACTGTATCACAATCTTTGATCAAAATGTATATATATTCATCTATATTTTTTAAATTTGTTATAAATGTGTGACAAAATAAGACTTTTAAAATAGAGTATCACAGGTTAATTTTTTTTTTTATTAATTACAATAGGAGTCTCTCTGGGTGAAAATTAAAACACACTCAGTATCTGGAAATTTTTTTATGTGTACGAAGAAATTCAAGAATTCTTTCTTTGGGCTAGTGACTTTTGAATGTCTATGCTTAATTCCCTTATTTGAATATATTCAGATAATGATTAGTTATCAAATGACTAAATTTTAACCAAGTCATTATTTCCTTCCTTCTCAGCTTTTATTAGCTTTTCCATTTCATAACTGCTCTGCTACCTCTCTGGAAATAATATATAAATGGAACATATAAGTTCCTTCTTCTCACAGTTTGCAAGTCTATAAATGTAATTTATATTATAAATATACATATTTATATTACATATTATAGTGTAAATTTAATTTATATTATCTTTCCTTTAATATATTCCAAGTGATTTTGCAAAGAATAAGAGCAAAAACTTATTCTTGTTCCTATTTTCTCTATTTTTTTCTAGTATACATCAAGATTACAATAACAACATGATGAACCACAAAATGCCTCTCCCAGCAATTCCATCTTGCTGGATTGAGGATCTACCTGGCAGCCCAATTTTCCCCCAAAGGACAGGCACACATTCAAAATATTAAACCCTTAACTAAGACAAATGGGGAAGCAATTTGAGATTTCCCATTACCTCCCAAGTCCACCGAATCTCTTAATTTAGCCCCTTGACCAATATCAGCTTGTTTCACTGTCATACAAGTTCTGTTTTACTCCACCTGACAGTCTGCCTACCTTCCTGCACATCGGAATGTAAAAAACAATTTCAAGGAGTAAAACCATCTTGGATAGCCTAGCTCTGCTAATGCCAACCCTGTCGATTGTTTGATCTTCACTAAGGCTCCTGACTAGATGGTGCACAATGTTTGGGAATTAAAGATATTGACTCGTTTCCTTTCTAAGTCAGATTTAAACTCTGACTACCCAGAATCAAACCCTTCATACTGTCTCGACCTGTCCCCACTTTGCACCACTCTCTCTGACATTTGGACACCACTTATCGATTTAATTTTTCACAGCTGTCATTCAAGGACACCCAGGTTTAGCCAGACCTGCGTTAAAATGGAAGATTCCCAAGAGCCAAAAAATGACCTGATTTGACACACATGTGTATAATCTCTCTGCAGAAATAACCAGGCTCAACAAGGTTATCGTTTTATCTGATACTCCTCATCCAATCATGATTATCACAATTAACAAATAGTTTCAGTAATAGTCATTCAGAGTTAGGAGTTTTCTTTTTAAAGAAAGAAAATAGGATAGTAGTCACTTCTCTCATTTTCAAGTATTTTGGGTGTAAAATCCATGGACCAAAATCTATTGCTAACAGATGAGTTGTTAGCTTAGTGAGGCGAGAACATCATTCATGACCATAAACCCCCACCATCCCTGCAGACACACATACACACACACACACACACACACACACACACAACATTAGAGAAGGCACCGGTTAACATACAACAGAAAAGGTCTTTTTCAAGTCTGATTATGACACTTAACAATTGGCCTAGTTGCATATAAGTTGATTCTTGTTTTAGCTCGCAATTAAAAATAATTTTTCAACTTTCAAAAAGGATTTCTAAGCACTTTAAAAATGGCAAATATTTTTAAAGTTAAGTACATTGCTCACCTTTAACAGTATGTATTTGCAACTTATTCGTGACCTCAAAGATCAAAGGCAAAACTTGCATTTTCAATTAGTAAGCTGGTTGAGATAACTATAAACACCTCCACTTAATAGAAATAATCGATGGAGTACCACATTGACTCAATATAAAATGCAGACTAGGCATATGCATTTTACCATCTTGCATGGTTTAGTTTGGAGCTCACAGTGAAAACACTGGTCCTGATCCACTTTGAGCCGTTTTCCTATTGCCACGGAAAAGATCTTTTAAGTTAAATTGCATATTGCATATTCCCACATGATACCTAACATAGAGTTAAGATGATCAGGTTATTGGCCATTTTTAGTGTGCTGTTAATATTGTATTCTTAGAAAAATAGTCACATAAAATGACATTAGAGTGTAAAAAAACAAAATTTGCACTTTCTGCCATCAAGAAAGAATTCCTCCCATAAAACCAGTGGTGACCTGGAACCAATTCACACTGGTTCTCAAGCATTCATCCAGTGTTGTGTTTCCAACTCCATGGTCAGTGATATTGATACAGGGTGCAGCCGGGGGGGGGGGGGGGGCAAAAGGGATTTGGAGTGGGGCCCAGAACTCAAGGTGTCTAGGAAATATTAGAGAGACACATAAGATGTCCTCACTCCTTCCCCCACAGGTGTGAGTTGGGGGAAGGGACACATGGAGCAGGGCATGCAGGGCTGTTTCATACAGCCACAGCCTTGCAGCTAACCCACGGCATGGTCATTTAACATATCTATGGCCTTTGGCAGGTCTCTTGGATACGTTAAATAGCTGTGGCCATGATTGGAGCCAGGGGGATGGAAGTCACTTCCCCCCAAGATGTAAGTGGGGGGCAGGTCCCCCAAGTTACAGTGCCTGTGTGAGAGCTGGAAGAAGATTGGCCCCAGAATATTGGTCCATATCTGCCCAGACTCACGATGGCAGCCCAGTAAACTTGGGATAATACAGGGATGCTGGCAGGTGTAACTGATTGTAGAAGGAGTTGGAAATGGGGGTACAGAGGAAGATTGGCTCGGGGATTTAAACCCCAGACACAGCAGCCATTAGGGGGGAACCACGTGGTATTAGCGAGAGTACAGATCCCCTTGCAGCTTTGGTGAAGGAGGGGACCACGGGGTTTTGCCAGAGGGCTCACCCCTGCAGCTCTGGTGGAGGAAAGAAGAGACTCTGCCTGGAAAAATGGGTACAAAGAACTCTTGCCAGCAGACCATGAGAAGGTGCCACATGGCTTTGGATTAATTAGAGATATACTGCCTGGATGGTGACATGGCTGATGGTGCCAGCGGCCTGGAAACACGGACG
>PVKM010052001.1:0-10371 GCA_004027735.1 Carollia perspicillata
ATGGGTTTAAGGAAAATAAGCTGAACCCCTTTCCTTGTGGGGAACCTATAGGCATTGTCTAAAGTTCATAAAAAATACATTGTCTAAAATTCATTTAACAATAGAGAATTATGGGCATAAATACAAGAAAAAATGCCAGAGATAATTTACTATTACAAGGATTCTATAGGGGATAAGTGAAAAAGTAGGTTTTGAAATCTGACCTCCTGGCTTTAAATCTGGATAACTACTCCTTAGTTATAAGACTTTAATCAACTACTCCTTAGTTATAAGACTTTAATCAAGTCACTTGTCTCCTTACCTCTAAACAGGTGATAAAAATAGAATCTTTGTCATCGACCTGTTGTGGTAATTTTGGGGGAATGATACGGTATGGAGTGAAAAGACCTTGCTTTGCCCAGTACCTGACACCGGGGAACTACTCATTAAATTTTAGAAATTTTAGCTCCTACTGTGGTGTCTGAGAGGTGTGTCTATGAGACGGTATAGGCGGAAAGTAGTAAATTTTCACTATACATAGATACTATACACATTTATTCTACCATGATTTACTGAAATAAAAATTTTAGATCTGTTTTTGTAAATAAGGACATTTTTTCACACTGAGTGGCTCTGATATGAAGTCATAGAGAACTAAATAACAAGGTGACAGTGGAGGCCGATTGGAGGGGCCACACGGGGAAAACAGGTCAGTAAAGTTAACCTGAGAGACTAAAAATGTGAAATAACCGTGAACAGAAATAGAAAACATCATTTGGAAGTACAGTCTGGGGTAAGAAAAGACAGTGTTAGACATGTGGAACTAGAGAGACTGTTTGACTGTCCGGATAGAAATATTCAACCTGTCCTTGCCCCTCGAATCAGAAGCTGTGTGTCTTAATCACCTTTGAATTTCTCCCCCTTGGCTGACTTGTCTGAACGATAGCAGAACTTAATAGATGTTGAACGAATGAATGTTTTGGTGAATGGGTACATGGATGGATGAATATTGATTTAAGTATGAACTATACAAATGTGACAGTAAAACCAACAGGGTGTGTAAGCAAAAAAAAGAGAAGTCAGTCTTAAGAAATATCTATGTTTAAGGGACAGAGACCAAAAAAGGAAACCAGTGGAAGAGACGCCAGAGAATTAGAAGGTAATCAGAGATCATGGTATGAAGCCAGGGAAGAAGAGTTACCTAAATCTGTGCTCCTGCAGTGGCAATGGTTCCCCGATGACCCAGGGGGCAGTTTTACTGATTTTTATGACTAAATGCATCGCCTCAGCTTGTACGTATGCATAGCTAGTCTTATGTGCTTCCCTGAGTAAAACTGACAGTTCATTTTATTTGGTTTGCCCAGACTTCTTGTCTTTTGCTTTACACATCTTAAAGTAGTGTGCAGAGAAGTTGGTTTTTATTATGTACATCGAGGGGTCACTGTTGACTCTCTGGAGTGGTGAATGGGCCCCCTGGAAAGGATGGGAAGGTAGTTATTTGTTTTCCTAGCAATAATCCTATGTTTTCTCCAGGCAAGAGCCCTGTAGATAAAAGGCTTTGCCTCTGCCTATTTCTCTAAATATTTCTGGCAACTTGCCTTTCCTCCTGTTCAACATGTAAAAGGTGAACATGAAGCAAAATGGTTAAAAACTGAAGCCTGATCTGTCCAATCTCTCTTTTTTCCAAGGAGATGCATTTTAATGATGAAAGAAAGCATTAGTGAGGTTTTCATACATACTTTTCGTGCTATTAAACATGTATTGTCAAATACATAGACCTCTAAGTGGATAATACAAATTGTTTTGTGATGAAAGAATTGTGCTTCCAAAGGCTTTTAAAAAGGCAAAAAAAAAAAAAAAAAGGTGACGTTTCTCTCAGAACATGACAGAGGAATTAATGGTATCAAAGTCATATTGGCTTAAGAAGGAAAACAAACTTTAAAACCATTTTAACATAAACTTTACTGCAAATACACTCTTTTATTTGTTTTATTCCTCACCTGAGGGTATATTTATTGGATATGTGCCCTGACCTGGAATCAATCCCGCAACCTTTTGGCATATGAGACAATGCTCCCACCAACTGACCCACCCAGCCAGGGCCAATTACACCCTTCCTTTGAGCAGAAAGGAGAATGACCTCAGACTGGCTACGGCTTTCTTCTCTGGCATGTCGATTTCCACGGACACAAAAACAATTCCTGAGAAACTCAGACTAAAGTACAATTTGTCGGCCTTATCTAAATTCTACCATTATGCCATTAGACTAAATGTAACATTTTGAAGAACCAAAACTGATGACTATACATTCCAAGCTTGGCCTTACGTGGATATATTTTACACAATTAGGAATTTGAACATGTTAATGGTCTTTGTCTCATCACTGTCCCTCAGCAATCTGTAACATTGTTTCCTCCTTTTCTTGTGCAGATTCTTTAAAATCAACTGCTAGTCTACCTTTTCTTTCTAAAACTACCTATTCCAAATCTTCTCCCTACTCCTCAATCGTCAGTTCTCCCATCTCTGCTCACTGTCAAGTATATAATCTCATCTATTTTTTTTAATAAAACAGCCTTATGGGGATACAATTCACCTATATTACTCACCCACCTAAAGTATCCAGTTCAATGGTTTCCAGGGACTCACAGAGTTGAGCAGCCATCACCTAATCCGACTTAGTACATTGTCATCACCCCACAAAGAAATCCCACCCCCACTGGCAGTCACTTCCCATTTCCCCACCTCCTCCCAGCCACCTACCCTCAACCCCTGGAAATCACTAATCAACTTTCTGCCTCTATACATATGCCAATTTGGGTATTTCACATAAGTGGAATCATACGACATTTTACTTTTGTGTGTCTGGCTTCCTTCATGTAGTATAATGTTTTCAAGATTTATCCATATTGTAGCATATATCAGTACTTCATTTTTTTAGCTAAAAAAATTCTGCTGTATGTACATATCACATTTCGTTTATCCATTCATTAATTGATGGGCATTTGGATTATGTCCATAGTAAGTAGTTAGAAATGAGCAGGGCAAGGACAATGGGCCAGGTACAGAAGGCCAGCAGGGTAAAAGCCCTGGGTGCCCATCACCAGGCAAAACTTGGAAACCAAGGATCTTGGCCCCAGGTTAGTTAACACTTCCTCCCCCAGCATGTCACTGGTCATGCCATTTAGACCCCCTGACCTTTCATGTCACTGGTCATGTGGTTTGGATCTTCCCTGACCTTTCTTCCCTTGGCATGTTGCTAGTCATGTGGGTTAGACTCCCTTAGAGGGGAAAGACTTATATAGGTGGTCCCTTAGAGGATCACCTGCCTGGATTAGTGACCACCTGCCCTGGCATCAACCAATCAGTAGAGACAATGACCCTGAAAAAATGCACCTGGAAAGCTAATGAATATTCTATTCAGGGGATCCTCCCCTGAGACACGCAGATAAAGACCCTCAAGAAAGATGACCCAGTGTGACCCTCTCTGGGGAGCACACTGTGCCTTTCCCCACCCCTTCCCCCAGGTCACCTCCCCCCTTTGGCTATTAGGGATAATGTTGCTATGAACATTTGTGTACAAGCTTTTGTGTGAACATATTTTTATATCTTTTGGATCTATATCTAGGAGTGGAATTGCTGGGTTACATGATAAATCTATGTGACACCTTTTGAGGCGCTGCACCGCATTACATTCCCAAACGCAGGGTATGGGGGGCGGGTTCCAGCTTCTCCACATCCTCTCCAGCGCTTTTTATTATATTTCTTTTCTATTAGAGCAAATGTAGTGAATGTGAAATAGTATCTCATTGTGCTGCTGCATTTCACTGGTGGCTAATTGTGTTGAACAACTTTTCTTCTGTTCATTGGCCTTTATGTACTTTTTCTGGAGCTGTGTCTATTAAGATCCTTTGCCTAGTTTTAAAGTTGCTTTATTTAGCTTTTCTAGTATTGAGTTGTAAAAGTTCTTTATGTATTCTGGATATAATTTATTATTGGACACATGTTTTGCAAATATTTTCTCTCTTGTCGTGAGTTGTCTTTTTACTTTCTTGATCATAACCTATGAAGCACAATTTTTTTCAATGTTGATAAAATCTAATTTATCTTTTTTCATGTTATCACCTGTTCTTTGGATACCATACCTAAAAGCCTTTGCATAATCCACATTTATATTTACTCCTACATTTTCCTCTAAAGTATTATAGTTTAAAATATTACAGTTGTACCTAGTACATATTTTGAATGACATTTTATGTATAATGTGAGGTGGAAGTCCAACTTCCATCTTTTGCATGTGGATATATCCATTTGCCCAAATACGATTTGTTGAAAAGACTGTTCTACCCCATTTCATTATACCAGCACCCCTGTTAATTCTACAGGAAATCGGGGCATCAATTTTCACTGCTCAATTTACAGTCACTTCTGTCTACCACGTTTTGACCTCATTCCAGCACGCGGTAAAAGAAGTCGAGCTTCTTCTATGTTGTGAATCCCTTATTATACTTAAATTATCACTTCATTTTTCTATACCTATGACCATCTAAACCCATGCACTATTGACTGAAAAAAACACCATTAATAATTTTGTGGTGACAACAGATGTCAACCTAAAGTTTAAGGGCAAACTAGGATATAATGCATGCAGTTAACTGGCTGTGTTCCCCAAAGCTCCTATGCTGAAACCCTGGTACCTGAAGTGATGGTACGTGGAGATGGGGCCTTCAGAGGTAATTAAGTGTGATGGGGGAGCCCTCGTGATGAGAGCGGTGCCCTTATAAGGAGGGTTGCAGAGAGCTTGCTTCTTCTCTCTCCTCCATGATTATGTAGATGTAGGCAGCCATCTGCAAACCAGAGAGAAGGCTCTCATCACACCCAAACCTACCATTAGCATTGATCTTGGACTTCTCAGCCTTCAGAATTGTAAGAAACAAATATGTTGTTGTTTCAGCCACACAGTCTATAGTAATTTGTTATAGCAGCCTGAATTGAGTAAAACTGACATTTTATTAAAATTCTAACTTTTTCCTTTCTAGTGGATGCCACTTAGCATCGAAATACATTTATTTAAATACTGTATATATATTTAAATATATCTTCCAGTGCCTTCTATCCTACATGTTCTACCCATATTACTGTATCACTAGTATCAATACATACATAATATATGTAATATAACAATACCATAATAAAAGTTCCTGTTCTTCACGGAGATAAATTTCTTAAAACAGCTATCTACATTTGCTTTCTACATGTCTTCACCAATAATTTATGCCTAAATATGCCATCGATCTGCCCCTTTCACAAAAACGAACCTTGCAAATTCACCCATAACCTCCATGTTACTATATACAAAGGCATGTTTCAGTATTTATCTTCCTTGATTCCTCATCAGCACTTAAAACTGGCCCATCTCCCTCAGTGTGACTGAGAGCCCCTCAGGGCATGTTTCCAGTCCCTTCTGCAGAGCCCACTACCATGGCTTATACTACTAGGTCTGTGTTACTACTTCTCAATTTACATCTCCTTTGGGAACTTGCCACCGAGTCTCAGACTCATATGTAATTAAATCCTCAACATCTTGCCTTAGATATGAAAGAATCGCTTCAAACTTACTATCTCAAAACCGAAGTCATGGTATTTCCCGCTGAACTCTGGTGCCAGGACAGCTCTCTCTCTCTCTCTCCCAGTAAATGGGGCCTTCATTCATCCAGGCATAGAAAGCTAGACTCATTGTTAAACTTCCTACCACATCAGTTAATGCCTAATATATATATATATATATATATATATATATATATATATTCTATTTTCTAAATATACCTATCTACTTTTTCTACTTTTTCCTGCTTCTTCTCTTTTTTTTTTAATCCTTCACTTGCATGACATTATTTTTGAACTGGTTTTTCAGTTTCTGGAGTTCTTCCAATTTACTCCATTTTCTGGAGTGTTCCTTCAAGAACCCCACTTCGTTTAAAGTTACTTAATATAGTTTGTTGGTAAGATAAAAATTTTAAATCATAACCATGGCTTTAAAATGCATGCATGAATTCACCCCGGCCTAGTGGCCAGGCTACATTTTTCTCCTCTCCCACATTCTCTGCATTTACAGACTCTTTTTCTTTTATTCATTCCCGTCCTTCCAACAGTGCGTTCTTCCTCTCCCAACTCTAGGGCTCATTCAAACATAACTCTCTTCTGCCAACTCCGGCCTCATTTAGAAAGAAACCCCTCCTCATCTTTCATTTCCAGGCCTAAAAATTACAGAGCTGAAATCATTAAGAAGGAAGCATGCTTGTTTACAGTGTCTGGCCAAGAAAATGAGCCTGATTTGCTCACTGTATTCTAGATTTAGATGGCATTTCTAAGGTTGTTTGAACCCAAATTGCTGATAATACTTAAATTTCAGTGTTGCTTGATTGCTAAGTAGTGCTAAAGAGCTTTAAAACTAAATGCTGCATAATGCACTGTAACAGAGGAAAATTGTAATGGTGGGGAATTATAACCCACCCCACCATTCTTTTGACATTGTTTCTGTAAGTGCTGACTCTAATATGTAGCTTGTAGATGCATAGCATGTTTATATAAGAATTCTAGGAACTAGTTCCAAAAGATGCATAGACTTTCAGACAACCCAGCCCCAGGAGATTTGTTGACTTCCAACCATGCAACGAAGAGGTCATGAAGCCAGATGACACGAAACCAGGATGACGCACACCACGCCATCACTTGCCTTATCAGAATGGACTGTGCCACTCTGCACATAGAGAACTTTTCAACCCCTCCCTTGATCTCTTTGTTCGGTTCCCCTCTCCCTCCTTGTAGAAACCCCTGCCTCCACTGAGAGGGGGAGATGGGCTTTGAGACACCAGTCCCCCATCTTCCAGATGGCCAGCGTATACAAATGAACCATTTTCCTTTACATTAGCACCTGCCTCTCAACTACTGGCTTTTAGAGTGGCAGGCAGCCAGATCTGCTTTTGCTGACAGCCTGACTTAGACATAACTCCAGGGTATAGGGAGCAACTAGATTTAGAGTCTAGAGATTAGGATTTAATCAAGGCTCAACCTCTCTCTATGTCCAGTCTAACTTTGGACAAGCCCCTCAAATGTACAGTGCCTCAGCTACCTTTGCCTATGAAATGGGAATGAAAACACCTATTTCAGGTGGTAACTTTGAGAACTTAATTTGATGATACAGGTAATGCATACGGCACATAGTTAAGTCTCCATAATTTTTAGTTTAATGAAAATCATATTTGAACTCTACAGGTATCTGACAGCATTGTGTCTACTAATGAAGGTACTTGGTAGAACTGACATGACCTCTTTGTGTTTCTTGCCAGCAAACAACCCTATGTTTGAATTTTAATTTGGAGAAGTTTTTAGCAAAATCAACTATTCTTAAACTGAGGTCTATATATAATGTATTTATCTCTAGGAACATATTAACTGTGAATTTGTGTAGGAAAGTAAAATATTACTAAGTTATTTAGCACAAGGGTCGGCAAAGTCCTTCTGTAAGAAACCAGATAGGATATATTTCAGGCCTTGCAGACCACCTGGTCTCTGTCTCAACCACTCAACATTCGCAGCAGTGCAAAAGCAGTTATAAAAATAGTTAAGCCACCCTGGCTGGTGTGCCTCAGTGGATTGAGCGCAGGCCTGCGAACCAGAGGATTGCGGTTTGATTCCCAGTCAGGGCACATGCCTGGGTTGTAGGCCAGTTCCCAGCAGGGAATGCACAACAGGCAACCATACATTGATGCTTATCTCCCTCTCTTATTCCCTTCCCATCTAAAGATAAATAAATAAATAAATAAATAAATACTTAAACCAATGATCGTGAATATGTTCCAATGAAACTTAATTGATGAATACAAATTTAAGTTTGCCTGTCATAAAATCTTCTAAAGTTTTTCAACCATTTATATATATAAATAAAAAAACATTTAAATATATAACATGTAAAAATATATATGTATAAAATATATGTATGTTTAAAATATATATGTATATAACACACACACACACGCACACACACACAAACTTAGGTCACAGGCCACAGATGGAGGTGTCAGGCCTGATTTGGCCACACAGGTGGTAGTTTCCCACTGGGTACACTATATCATTTATTGATTAATTATGAATTTGTATGTTAATTTTTCACTGACCTTCTATCCTCCATAAAACATAAGTTCCAATAGCACAGGGTTCTTTGTCTGCTTTATTTTCTGATGTTTCCCAAATGGCTTGAACAGTGACTAGCATAATAGACATTTGTTGAATGTATGAATGAATAAAATGTTCTTTTTTCTCCCAAACCCTTTATGATAGGGAAGTACTAGCAATACAAGAGTATTTATATGCTCTTTGGTATGTCCTCACTGACGCAGAGCATTGAAATATTCAAAAGGTAAATTTTGACTTAATGATTATTACTCCAGATTAATATAATTTAAACCATGGTATCAAGAAGTACAAGTGTATGTTAAAGGCTAATAATCTGTTTGTGTGCATAGGAAGTATATGATTATGTTATATACATACATGTACACATATATGCATATATAGATAGATGTGTATACACACATATACAACTATATAAAACAGACATATAAAAGTTGTATCTTGATTATTATGCATCAAATAGCTAATTTATATAAATTGTTAAGCACAAATTATTTCTTTGAGTATGGTACTTACTCAGATGTTTAACAGGGCAGTTAAGTGGTAATGACACTAATTAATCACAAAGTGAAAACAAATTCACCTTAGAAAAAACAGCACTATTAAACACTAAGAGATTAATTGGTTTTATTTTTTGAAAAAATAACACATTGCAACATAATTATCTTAGGACAATGTCAAATGTCCTGTTGAATCTATGTATGTACTCAATAAACATAAAGTCCAAACCACTTACCATAAATCACAATTCCCATTGGTAAGAAAAGGGGAGAAAAGAATATTTTCACATAGCAATATTCACATAGCATAATTTCTCAGAAAAAATACTAAAAAATAGATATTCTTAAAAATTTTAAATGTAAGATTATCTGTAAACTTTTTAGAATGTATTATTTTATACTGTAGATCAAATGATCTACAGTATAAAATTCTATACAATTGTGTAGAAAACTTATTACAGTTTCCCTATTTCAAGTGATTTTTTGGATAAGCTAAAGTAGACTACATTTAGCTGCTAGAATTATATCACATATTTTTAAAAGATTTTACTCATTTATTTTTAGAGAGGGGAAAGGAGAAGAGAAAGAGAGGGGAAAGGAGAGAGAAAGAGAGGGAGAGAAACATCAGTGTGTGGTTGCCTCCCGCATAACCCCCGACCCAGGCATGTGCCCTGATCGGGAATCAAACCAGCAAACTTTTGGTTCACAGGCCTGCACTCAACCCACTGAGCTACACCAGCCATATCACACCTTTATAGTTAAAATTAAACTAAAAAAAAAAAAAAAGCTGTTAGTACACATGGGCCCAGGGGAGAGCCTGGAGACTGAAAATATACATCCATACATGGAGGGCAGGAAAAGACGGAAGGCGGAAAATAAGCCGTTCCAGTCTGGTAACTAGCAGTGAGTTTATTAAGAGAAACATAGGAAGCCCAACTTTGGTGGCTGCAAGACAAAGTGGTTTTTTTCTGTACAACAGGGCAAGCACCAGAAAATTATATTACGTAAAAGGAGGGTAGTTACAGGGACTGGTACACAAACGCTACCAGGTTCGCAAATTACTTTACATGGTTGACCAGGTCAGGACAAAACCTGTATAGGAGCCAGCACACAGCAGGGGAAAAGGCAGGGGTGCTGATTTATGCCAGCGTGAACATCCGTTTAATGGGCATTCTCTAAGAGGGGTTTGCAGTAAGCAACCTCTGTCCTGTCCGGGGTCCAGCCTGTGGACCATGTCATGGAACTGAGTCTCCTCCATAGTAGCTCGTAAAATGATTATACGGTGGAGTTGCTGCTGTGAGATTTATTTAAGGAGTATTAGCCCAAATCATAATTTAGACGTTGCAAATTTGCTGTCATAGTTCAATGCTTGAGGAGAACCGTTTAATCCACTTTTAAACTCAGGTTAATTAGAACAGTTCTTACATTATTTGCAACAAGCATCTTCCCCGAAATGCGGGCACTCCCTTTGTACCACAACGATTCTCCACCCTCATCGTTCTGTGTTTCTGTTATCACTGCTGGAAAGCTTCGAAAATTCAGTACTCGTTTCTCCTTTGAACTGGAAAAAGGCGTTAAGCTTAATGGGTTAAATAAAAAGGGTCCATTTGTACAATGTTTTGAACATATGTAAATGAAATGTATTTAAATGTACCTTATTTAAATGTAAAGGGTACTGGAAATGTTCCCTTTCTCTTAGCAA
>PVKM010052002.1:0-10304 GCA_004027735.1 Carollia perspicillata
AGTATACTACCTCCCGTGTAAGAGAAAACAAGAACCATAGAAAGGATAAATCTGAAACTACTGAGACCATTCACTTGTGTGAGGGAGGAGAGGACTAGGGAGGAGGTGGGGAGAGTGCTACTTCCACATAGACTTTTAAATGTAGTTTTGACTATACTGTTAATGTCTACTTATTCAAAGAACAAAATTAAACACGAATCAGGAATATCCCGTGCCCCAAAACAGAATGTGCTCAACAAAAGATGGAGGCATACACATCAAAGGACACGAAGCCTCCCTGAAGGGGCTCTGATTGGTGAAATAAGGAACAATTTGAGCAGGAAAATAAAGACAGTATAATAAACTATAATCCACTGGAAAAAATCATGAATCCATATTGACAATAAACAAAACAGGAGAGAAGGAAAAGTACTTCCTTTTGCTAGAATGGCCAACTAATAAAAATAAAAGGAATGATGGAATTAGAAAATCACCTTCTTGCAAAAATCACAATAAAAATAGAAGTAGGCAAGAATCACCAATAAATGCTAAAAGAGGTAGAGGGCAGAGTTTGGAGAGCAACAGGAGATTTACAAAATCTCGAAGTCTTCTCCCACAAATTACTTACGAATCAGGACAGGACCCAGAGACAACTATACAATGGAGCAAAGAGGAAACTTCACCAAGAGCTTAACACTGACGTCTCCAATGAGGAACGGACACCACGTCCGGATGTGATGCCCTCCGAGGGACACAGCGCATAAGCACTATTTTTGCCCAACATGCATAACCTGAATCTAACCATGAGAAATCATTTAAACCCAAATTGAGGAAAATTCTCTAAAGTAATTGGCTGGCACTCTGCAAAGACATCAATGCTCTGAACAACTGAGGCCTGGTAGTGGGTAAAAGGTGACTAAGAGCCAACTACTACAAAGTGTGATGCTCGACTTGATCCTTTCCTGGAGAAAAGGAAAAAACTGTATGAAGGACACTGTTAGGACAGTGGACAAAACTGAAACATGAAGGTAGATAGAAATGTTACCAGAATCAATCTCCTGTACTGGATAACTACACTGTGGCTACATAAGGGAGTATTTTCATTCTTAGAAACTACAAAGAGAATTAAGGAGCAATGAGGATTTACGCATTCATCCTACTCTCAAATAACCCAGGAAAAAAGAGGGGATGCTAAATCACGTAGAGGATTAGTAAAACGGGAAAATGGATAAAGAGTATGTGTGAGTTCTCTGTATTATTCTAGCAACTTTTATTTACGTTTTAAATAATCCCAAAATAGAAAGTTTAAAATGGCTTCTGAGGCACAAGGACATAATGTGGTAAACACTGACTGTCACCCAAACAAAAAATTATTTGCCTCATCTATTCAAAAACATGAATGAGATAACAGACGACTTGGTCATTCCAACTATTTGTATTCCATCTATTTCTGATAAATAACTTGGAAACCACCATTTCTAACGTACCTGGTGTCAATGTCAGCTGCCTGGATTGTGTTAAAAAGCAATTCAGCAACACCCACTCCCTCAACATTGATCAAGTGAGGCTGAAATAAAGCTTCCGGTGCTTCAAATCTCTCTCCCCCGACTTTGATAATGCGGCCATCTGGGAGCTGGGGACCAAGATGAACCAGGTATTAGTCATCAAAAATTAAAAAAGTTTCCAGTGTTCTCCAGGGCACTAGTACTTTTAAGCACATATTAGCCACATACTTCTCCCAAAACACATTTTTGAAAAAAAGGTAAAATAAAACACATGTAGATACTTGTTTTTATTACCACACCCTGTTGGGCTTTTTAAAATGGTATGTCTTGCCCCAGGGTATCAGGAATTCCTTGGAGACATCACCAACGCCTGCGTGCAGAAGTTCCTTCCACTGGTGTGCCACTGGGCACCAACGGGCAGCATCAACCAACCCCTGCATTTCGACTGCACCTGGGGTCGATGCTGCCTCTGCTTCTCTCATTATTTTAACACATTTGTAATCTCATAAATATTTTTTACCATGTAGCCTAAATGCATTCAATTATAAATTTTAAATAATTTTTCATTGGATAATTACTCTGTGAAACTTTATTTTGCTAGCAAAACACTTTATATATCTATCACATGTGAAACTTCTGTCAAGTCATTTAATCTGAAAAATATTTTATGATCAAAAAAGTTTAAGAAACTGATACAGACTATTTTTTATTGGGTAATTCTTTGTATCCTACTTATTAGGTCCTATTACATTTTAAATAATAACGGATAGATACAACTTTAATTTAAGCAAGTAGGATTGAAACAAGGTCAGAAATCGTTACATGACCTTACACAGAAAACTCCTAAGTTACATTTTGTTCATATTTAATTAAAGGAACAATGTTAAAAACTCCCTCTCTTAAACTACCTCACAATTCATTGGACTTACCTACGTAACAAGCACGGCTGTATATGCTGCATTTGACACATTTCTTTTTGAGATAATAGGATTGGTTTTACACTAATATTTCAAACAGTGTATTCATTTATAAAATTACAATTATTACATTTAGATTCCAAAGCTGACTTTCTAATACAACAAACTCACACAAAGCAAGTTCTTTAAAACATTTACTCCGTGTTTGCTGTAACTGTTTACAGATATGTGCAAAGTAATCATTTTTTAAAACTCCAGAATTATCTTTTTATGAATCCTATCAAATTTCTAAAAAAAAGGAGAAGATGCTGATCCAAACATTTACCCTTAAAAAAAAAAAAAAAAAACACCACCAGGTGAGTTTAAAAACCACATGAAATTACCCAAGACAGCTGAAAAAATTTCACATGGAAGACCATTTTTAGCAAAATCTCTTTATCTTATACTTCCAGCCTCTCCTATGGGGTGACTTCTCTGGACATTCTGGCTACTGGCCATACTGCGGCCACCCACCCTAGGAACTACCTACCCCTGGGAACTGTTAAGGCTGTATGGTTCCCATTTCTTTGCATCAAGTCTTACCCTATCCTTTATTTGTTCATCCATACCCCTCTCTTCACTTACCAGTTTCTGTTGCATATATATTTATAACCTACCTCAAATTCTTTGAGAAAGGAGGAAATTAACAAAACATGTCTTAGAGTTTTAGTTCCCTCATCCTTTGTCTCATGCCACTTTCTTCCAAAAAAGTCAAATAGATAAAAAATTGTAAATCTAGAAGTACTGTCAAGAAAGCTTCAGTGAAGAACCTCCCTGAGCAAATCTGGAGACCAGTACACTGCAAAGTATTGGATTACTGCCTATTTGGATCAGTATCTTTTCCAGGTAAAACAATATAACTTATACAAGTTTGTAAGTATTTTTAAATGACTATTTCATACCTATTTGTGATATACAGAGCTCACATGAATTAAATGGTTTAAGAACATTTGCTGTTACTGCCTATTCCTCAATTCATTTTAGTAATAACTAGGTCAAAGATGAGATCTGGAAGTACTCGATACCCAGATGAATATCACAGACTTCAGATAGCAATACATTATTCAGGTAGCATCAACTCCCTGCTGCAAGCTGTAACAAGGTTCTAAGTCTCATTAGTTACAATTTCAAGTTTACATTTGTTTTCATCAAGCTCTGATTAAGAAAATACTAAGTCAGGAAAAGACTGCCACCTACTGAATAATTAAAGCAATACTATTCTAGTATGACCACTTCCCAAAGAATGTTTGTAGCCCCATGAAACACTAAGCCAAAGAGTTCTGCAGTCTAACAAGACAGAGAAACAGGTAAACTACATTCCCAGTCATGCACATTAACAGATTAAAAGCTCTGAGAAGCCCTGCAGTAACGTAAAACTGACTCTCTCCCAAACTTATTTGACAATGTAACCCCCACTTTAATTTTTTGTAAAATACCTATTAACATTTCAGTGACATGACATTCTGTAAAACACATGTTGAAAGTGCTGTTCCAGATAACAGAATCTCAAAATAACATCTTGTAACTAATTGTATTCTAAGGTAGAAAAGGAATTTATTTCTTGCTTTATTTCACATTGTATGATGTCCTAGAATAAGTAAATCATAGAATCTTAATGTAAAAAGACATTAAAGGTCACGCACATACATATTAGAACAACCCAAAACAAAAATACTGGATTCCAAGAAAACCTCCTTTAGCACACACCAATCATCATGGCTGTTCGCTTGAAAAACCACATATATGGAAATACTTACCGTGTAAGATTCAACTAACACTGTGGTTTCTAAGGCCAGTTTCTGCTCCTGCTCAATATTATACCCCACGTAACACAATTTTTCTTTAATCATGCGAACTGTTTCAAAATCGGCAGAATGGTTGAAGGCATATCCTCGCAACAGAAGCAGCTGACACAAGAAAATAGTAAATTCACAATTAATTTGAACGAATTCAACTTGGCAAAACTATTATTACTCAATAAACATGGCACATTCAATAACAAATGCAATAGATAGTGGATCATTTTAGTTCTTACTGAATATTTCAGAAGCAGGGATATTATTCTGCCACAGAAGAATTTATATTTCAGTTCTGCAGAGAAGTTTCAGAGTAACAAAATCAAAAGGTCACAAATAATAAATGAGAAAAACAAGCTAGTTTTCAAAAAGGAGACTGTTTGAGTACTCATGTTAGATAGTTCTGATAAACATTCAAGTCTATTAACTAAGTATTATTTTAGTACTAAATTCTTATTACCTGCAATTTGCTCAATCGACACCATATTCATGATATCCCAAGGTCTTAGAAAGTGTCATCCCTAGCTTCTATTGAAATAGTTCAATGTCTGACACATATTAGATTGGTGATAGCATGTTAAAC
This sequence comes from Carollia perspicillata, assembly GCA_004027735.1. Classification (NCBI taxonomy): domain Eukaryota; kingdom Metazoa; phylum Chordata; class Mammalia; order Chiroptera; family Phyllostomidae; genus Carollia; species Carollia perspicillata. The sequence goes on from PVKM010052002.1 coordinate 4,820, forward strand.
AAATGAATAAGAAAATTCACCCTGCTGACAGGAAAAAAACACCACAGGGGCATCGAGACTATGATTCCTGGCAGATTATGAGGTTGGCTCAAATAAACATACAAAAAAATCAAAAGAAAAAAAAGGAAAACCATAACATGCACATAAAGACAACTGAACTTTTCCTGTAAAAACTCTGAAATTGCAAATCCTCTATTCTTTGTGTTTATGTTCAGAAGAACATGCTTGGAAATTCCTTTGGTGGTGACCCTAAGACAGAGCTTTGGCCCAGAACGAGAGTATTGTAACTCTCATTAACTTAATCTCCACTTGCTCTCACTGGAGACTAAAGGAACCCGTATCAAAGTGAAGACTCCGTGCAACCCAGCGTGTTGCACACACATCGCCACCACACACCAGTTTCTCCACAGCAGCCCAGTGACACTGTGGACACGGTAGCTGTTGCTGTGGGGCTGCTCACTGCATGATGCCCTGTTTGTTACAGGATGTTTGGTAGCACTCCTGCAGTTGTCACATCCAAAAAATGTCTCCAGACATTGCAAAACGTCCCTGTAAGGGAGCATTCGTTGCTGGTTGAGAGCCACTGACCGAGAGAAGATACATAACTCCAGAAATCTGATATAGACAATACTCCAAACTTTTTAAAACATTAACAAAACACACAGGTCTCCAAACAGCAGCCTCATATACTTTCTCCAGCAATGTTTTAAAGAAAAGTATAATTACAACCAGAAGTAAACTTTAAAACAGTAAACACTGAAAATTGAATACATTCCATGAAAACTACTAAATATTAAAGTCAGGCACATCTGGGCCCTGTTTTTTGTCAAATATCATTAATGCGCTATTGGTATACTTTGTGGGGAAGGACGAGAACAGTCAACCCAACCAAGATTACAGCCAAGATGACATTCACACGGATCTGTTCAAAGAAAGGTTTGACGGCAGAAAAGGCTGCCTAAGCTGTTGAGGCAGTTTTAGGGTCTCTTCCACCTCTGAAATACCTCTCCACCCTTTCCTTAGGAATAGCAATATAATTATGTAATGAAATGATATATTCTCATTTGTATACCAGCGGTCATGTGTATAAATCTCATAGGGAATTTTTATGAATAATGGAGTAGTTGGGCCATTTCTCTAGTGATGCAGATTTGCTAGAATACGGAGATGATACATTCAACTCTGTGTTTAAGTCAATAAACACAAACTACAAAATCTAATCTTTTTTGAAATTTATTTATATATTTTAATATTTTATTTATTTATTTTTAGAGAGAGGGGAAGGGAAGGAGAAAGAGTGGGAGAGAAACATCGATGTGTGGTGGTTGCCTCTCATATGTCCCCCACGAGTGACCCGGCCCGCAAGCTAGGCATGTGTCCTGACTGGGAATCGAACCAATGACCCTTTGCTTCACAGGCTCGTGCTCAATCCACTGAGCTACACCAGCCAGGGCTGAAATTTATTTTTTAGAGAGGGGGAAACGAGGAAGAAAAGAGGGAGAAGCATGGATATGCGAGAGAAACATCCACTGGCTGCCTCTCCCACACCTCCAACTGGGGACCTGGCCCACAACCTAGGCGTGTGCCCTGACTGGGAATCAAACCAGACCTTTTGGTTCACAGGCCAGCACTCAGTCCACTGAGCCACACCAGCTTGGGCCAAAAATCTGATTTCTACAACATTTTCTTTTACTTACCTTGATAAGATACCGGGTGATATCCCTCCCAGCAATATCCAGTCTTCTGGTGAGGTGAGGGAGAGAAAAGCCTTCGTAAACTGGGCAGATGTGAGTCACACCGTCTCCAGAGTCCACTACTACTCCAGTCAGTAAACCTGTGTAGAAGTGTGACGTTTCACATCAAGTCAAATCAGAAAAGCCGAAGCCAGCAAATTTCGAGTACTAGTATAGAAGCCAAACTAGAAACTTCACCAATTGTAATGGTCTAGGAGCCAGCATTTCTTTATTTGTTATTTTGAAGTGCTACTAATATTACAGATACTAAAATCAGCATTCTCTCACGTGTCCCTTGTGACACTTTCAGTCTAACCATGTGTTACGCCAGGAAATGGCAAGAAACAGACCCTGAGACCTGGGACTGAAAAGCACGAGTTCTCAACGCTCACGCAACCCTTTTTCTTTCCATCTCCATTCACCTCGACCCAGCATCGAGTCCACCCACTGCCCCACCCTCCACACTCGCCGTGCAAGGCACACGCCACACTTACTCCCTAACTGTTTTCTAAGTGCTTTACGTGATACTAAGGATGACTTAAAAAACCCACTATGTACGTATCTGGACAAGGCGATTTTTACTAATCCATGTACACAGGCAGATTTAACATTAAGGTGTGTTTTCTAAGCACGTCATGTGCACTGCTGAAGTACTATGGCTTGAGACGCAGGTGTCACCTCCTTCAGAAGCCTTCTCTAATTTGCTGAATCAAACCAATCTGTTTCTCCATCTTTTCAGGATAGACTAGAGGTTACCTTTCCATGTCAAGTGCCTCACAGACTCGCAGCACCTAGCTGACAGCCCCACAGTTCTCACTAGACCATCACAGAGCTCTCCCCAACATGGCCAATATTTTAATCCTCCTAAGGATAGACAGGTTTTTAAAAATTGACTTGAGGGAGGTGGGGAGGGGAAGGGGAGGAGGGGGAGGGTGGGAAGAGAGACAGACATCAGTCGGTTGCCTCCTGTATGTGCCCTGACCTGGAATCAAACCCACAACCTTTCTGGTGTACGGGACGATGCTCCAATCAAGTGAGCCACTGTGCCAGGGCAGCCAACGTTTTATTTCCCATAGACAGGGAGTCGGTACTAACAGCAGTCCCAAGGAAACACAGTAACCCTCTCCATTAATCTGTACCTTAAAAGTCAGGCAGGCACTCCCAAATGTCTGCCTCCTTCTTTGTATTTACTGTGTATCTCACAAGCATGCTTTTCTATGAACTGTTTTAGATGTTTTTTTTAAACTGCCAATTCTGAGGGCAAATTCCACGATCATTCTCCACTGTGTACAAATTTTACTTCAAAATAACCTAAAAGAGGGAATCTGCTACTTTTTTTAAAAGCTGAGAAATCCTTTTACGCTTAGGAACTATAATGTACATATTTTATTTGACAAATTTTAGAAATTGTAAAAAATATTTGAATAAACAACAGAAAACTGTACTTGAATAACAATTAAAATTAAAAAAAAATTTGCCAAAAAAATTTTTTTGAATAAATATTTGAAAATATCTAAGTAAGTATATAATTACTGTGCTTTTTTGGGATTTACAACTTACTGAAAACCAAGTTTCTTTGATATAAAACAAAATAAATGCCTACTGAATTGATTATTCTGAAAGTTAAACTTCACCTACCTTGAGCATATAAAGTCAGAACTGCTTGGATGGCTACATACACACCAGAAAACTGGTACGTTTCAAACATTACCTAAAAATACAAAAGGAAAAAAATATTGGTATTTACAAGTGACGTATTCTATGTTTCTGGCCAAAATACAAGAGACCTAAGAGAGCCCTCCATTCTCTTCAGCTCTCTTCGCATCTATTCACTTCCACTGGCACAGAACTCCAATCTCAGGGGCAGATTTTTGGATACATCCTGGGTCCCCAAGCATTTCATAAGTGCTACAAAAGCAAAGATTTCTGAGTGTTTTGTTTTAGTTAATGGCTAATTAGAGCGAAAGAAAGCTTTCTGCATTTGATGTCCCTTAAGGGAATTATCTTTTAAATCAGAGACCAACCACCTCCAGCAGTTTAAAAAAAAAAAAAAGGAGCAAAATAGTAGAGCAGAAAGACAAAAAATAAATGCAGCAAGTCCCTGAATGCTGGCAGGCACAGAACTGCCTAGCTGCTGAGCCCGCCCTCCCCACCAAAGCCCAGGCTGCGGGTCCACTCTTAGCCGCACTACATTGGAGGGAGGAGGAGTCTGCTAGGGTCCGCTCTAGTCGGAATCACGCCTCACTCCCTGTAGTACAGGTGGGCTGGGGACACCACAGAGGACCTCTGTCATCTATGCGGAGCGTTCCTTGACTAGCAGGGCTGACTACCATTCTGAATATCTACATATTTAGAAATTTTAAACTGACCAATTACAATTATACAGAATTTAAATTTTATAACTCTGAAACACACACTCATCAGTTAAAACCAATATTCTAACTGGTACTCTATTCCATCACCCTTTATTCCCTCTCCAAAGGGATGAAAATGGCTTCTTGCATTTATTGACTTGAAAGTCTGTTAGAATTCGTTTTTACTTGTAAGACTATTAAAAAGTATTTGTAGCACCAAAACCACATTCTGGAAGAAACGAAAGCAGGGCATTATTGGTCACAGCCAAACTTGCACTCTCAAGGAAAAACAAAGGGGTATTAAAGGAAGGTGAGACCTTCGAGCACAGTGAGACCAATTCTTGTTACCTTTGCACATCCATATCTTAGTCAAATAGTAAAAGGGATCCAGGTACAGTGTCATCTCCCTAACTTTTTATCCGAAAGACATTTGGTTTTCATTTAGATATCATGTTGCTTTCTGAAAAAGCCTTCTGTGTCTACACTCTGATTTTTAATGTGTTGCTAAAAATAAATAGCAATGAAGAATGACCACTTATCCATCACAAAGTATTAGTGGCTGTCAATAATTCAGAAAGTGTAAAATAAATTAAAGTATAAACTAATATAGTAAAGCCAATCTTTCACATTTTTAGGGGTAGCTAGAAGGGAAAAAAAATAAAACATGAACCGTAAGGAATGATATGGAATCTGTACCTAAAACCATGATCTCACATTTTTAAAACACTTAATACAAACATTGAGTTTTAATTCAGACTTTAAAATATTGTCTAAAAACAATCTCTCCTAAACCCCTTCCAAAATTTCCACTAACATTTAAACATAGACATAGAATGATACAAAATATTTATATTAAGTAGTAACTGAAAGCTGCTGAAATACGAAGTTATTAAATTTCGGCCTCATAGGACAAAATGAAAGACAACCTTGAAAAGTTACTTACCCAAACTACTGAGAATGTAGACTTCCTCTCTCTAACAGCTTATCTCAGGAACCTTTGCAACCGCTCCTCCTGCCTCCTGGTTCTCAGCCCTCTCACCCCCCGTCCACTGTCACTTCCTTGGTGAGCCTGTTATCTGTACCCTGATGGCTCCCCAGTTTACAGCCTCAGCCTCATACTATTCTCTTGAACTTAATCATATAGAAACACACACACACGACATTTTTGTGTCGATGTCTAATGAGGCCCTAACATGTCCAAAACTGAACTCCTGACCCATCTCTGCCCCCACCCCGCATCCTGTTCTACTTATCTCAGTCCTGTCCAACCAACTTATGATGGTTACCTGTTCTTCAGCTGCTCAAGTCAGAATCTTTGGCGCCATCCCCTCTCTCGCCCCTATCTAATACCTCAGAAAATTCTTGTCCCTGCCTTCAAAACAGATGCACATTTGGCCA
>PVKM010052003.1:0-10344 GCA_004027735.1 Carollia perspicillata
GTAGGTATTCAATAAATATCTAATGGGTGAACAAGAGGACTGAGTGATAAAGAAATGGATAGAAATTTAATTTAATAAACCATCCTCAGCCTAATTTCCATATCTGTCTAAAGTAGAGATGGAATCAGATAAATTCTAAATTGTGGTCATTGCGCTCTATCATGAGTTCGTTCATTCATTCATTCATTCATTCACTCCCACATTTTTAAAATGTCTACAGCATGCCAGGCACAGTTCTAGGTCCCGAGCATCTCACAGCAAAGAAAGTAAAACTCCTGCCCTGTGCCCTTTGCAAGCTGAGGGAGAGACAGACAATATGAGGCAGGGACAAATGCCACAGAGGGTGAAAAAGTCAACTAAAGGAACACACTCTTATAGAGATACCGGCACATACATAACACATAGTGATCTATTTATAGGCAATACTTACAACTTTATTAGTAGAATCAGTGCCTTCTGGTCTTTGAAGAATACGAGGCACTAATATGGTGAGAATCTGGAGTGTTCACAAAAGGAGAGAGGAATACCTGAGTTCAGGCCGATTACACTGTCCATCTGATGCCTGAAATTTACGGCAGTTTTGCAATTGATATAATTAGTTGCTAGCACCCTATTCCTCAGTAAATTATTTAAATAAGGACACTGCAAAAAAGAAAAGTAGAAAGATACAAAACAACAACTTCCTATAGTTTCAGAAATAGTTATCTTTGGGAGAAATGGAAAGTAATGCTTGTTTCATTGAATCCGAAAAGCGAAAATGATTTAAATTCATTCAGTTCATGTTTGAATTAAATTTCAAGTACTGGATTATTTTAACAGTAATTATCATTTTGCTTACTTTTCATTTTACTCCCTGGTCATTTTCACTGTATGTAGAGTAATACTTACAATAGAAATATAAGCATACCTATAGAAAAGTTATAACCTGAAATCCTTATAAAATTGCCAAAAAATCCCAGTAAGATGAACTTGTAAATTGACATGTTGAGATAAAAAACAAATAACTTGACTTCAGACCAACCACAGATTCATAGCAAAAACAAATAGGAACCTAGGGGCCTAACCAGAGTTTTCAAATTCAAAACTCGGAATTTTCTTTACCCTTTATATATTCTACTTCATTTTAAGTAAATTTATATGCGCCAACTGTAATCTATTCTGACAATTCATTTAACCTTAATGGTATCAGTTGTGCTCAAGCGCAGGGCAGTTTTCAAATAAACGTTCTTACATAGATATCGACACACACCTCTGTTTGTGAATGTAATGCCCAGCACCCATGTTTTGTTATAGGAAACATTGCTGATAGAAATAGCTAATAGACATAAAGTATAGCTAATGGAAAATAGCTAACAGTGAACAGAGTTTTTATCCTTCTAATGTCTATAGTAAAATTACTTCTAGAAAGTGCTTAAAGGTATTTACGAAACAGAATTGTGTTTAGCATTGACTCGGACATAAAATAAAAACAAATTCATATACCCTTACTACCAGAAAGGACTGAGAAGAAACATTGGTGGAGATAGAACCCAACAGAATCCTGGTTGCCTTAACTTCTTAAAGAGTATGTTTACTAATAGAACTTACCCCCGAAGAGTTCATTCACATTGACAAAAGGAGCAGGATTTCGAACATATCCTGTAACTTCAGTATGCACATAAATGACTTTAGCAAGTACCCTTGATTTGCTTACAAATAAAAAAAATTTCAAAATGAAGCCTCTGTCTCTCCATATTGAGTTCTGCCCCAAGCACAAGGATGTCAGTGTAGGAGAGGAGTCTCCCCTTATTGCCTCATCGGAGAATGAATGCAAATGTGACTACATCGGTGGAGGAAAGGCATTGCCCACCATATGGCCCTTCTCAACGGAGTCAACGTGAGGATGAACTCTTTGCTGACAGAGAACTAAGCAGGGCACACAGTGAACACCTGGTCAGACAAAAATCCATCAGGATATTTGAATTGGCTGCCCAGGCTCCAAATTATGTACAGGCATCAAGTCCAAGGTAAAATGAAACGTGCCCCTCTTGCATATTTCTGCAATTATTATGGTGCTAGAATGTGTGTGACATACCCCAGAAAGAAAAAAAGCTCTGCCATTTGGCTGGTATGACTTCTAACTCCAGAGAAGGTAATGATGAGATATGGTAGACAGACTAAGATTCGTAATTGAGGGTCCTCCCTGTTTCTTCAGTGGGGACAGACCAGCACGGTGTGGCTTTGGGGAAAATCACTGCCCCTGCCTTCATCTCAGTCATTTGGAAAGATGTCAACAGTGAGCACAGTGACTCTTGCTGCCCTGTGAGGTCTTAGACGCTCCCACGAAGGCGGGAAAAGCAGGGTATGTGCCACAGGTCAGTCCCTGTCCTCCTTAGCTCTCCAATCAGCACTTCTCTGTCCTTCTCATTCACAGACCAGAACCTCTATGTCAGCTGGACGGTGATGGCAGCAGCAGATGTGGAGTCGTTAGATGCACAAGTAAAGGTTGCTTATGGGTAAGGGCACCAGGCCACGGTAAGCCCCCAGAGCTCCTCCGTGGAGTGCCCAACAGCAGAGCGGAGACCTTGAGTCTGTGAAAAGGCAACTCAGTCTATAAGCTTGGTCAGCCGGGGCAAAGGCTCAAAAGGGCTATTTCAAGGCCTGACTAATGAGCTAATAAATTATAGTCACTTCGCACACAACATGGTATGATTTTTCCTGCTGAGTTGAATCAGGTAGCAATCTAGGCTAACCTTTAAAAACTGATTTGAAATCTTCCAATAAGGTGGCCTGATAGATTCAGCCACTATTTTTTTGATATGAAGGCCTAAATTCTCATCCTTTTGTGTCAAAAATGTCTCTAGAGCAGTAGTGCTTCTGTCCCCCAGGAGACATTTGGCAATATGGGGACATTTAGCTGTGACTCCACGGAGGGGCAGGGATGATGCTGGCATCTAGGACACAGGGGTCAGGGATGCTGCTAAACATCCTACAAAGGACAACTCCTTTCCCTCCTAAATAGCATATGGCCTAAAACAGCAATGGTACTGAGACAGTATCAAGAAATCCTTCTTCACACCATAAAGAGGAAGAAAATCACAGCTACTTTGGCCAATAAGAATGAGCTGGCAAGCTCTGGCTCCTAATTGGAGAGGCAGGAGTGAGTGAAACCAGCCAGTCTACTTGAGTTCCAAGGGGCAGTAGGCCTTGGTCAAGTAAATCCCACACGGCAGTCTCCTGAACATAATGCACTTGTCCTATGAAAGTGACTACAAGGTAAAAAGGAGTAAAATCATCACTATTTCTGGCAGAGAACCTCATCACCTTGAATTGTGTGACGTGTCCTGCAGGTGTGTAAGATATAACGAGCATGTTCAATTAGGTCCATTACCTCCACCCAGGTGAGAGTCCGTCACACTGTGAACAGTGCCTGAGGCTCCAAGCTCCCCTTAATCTGCCCAAATTGATAACAAAATTAAGTGTCACTAAAGTAAGTCTTTCCAAGTTATCTAAGAACCTGAAGGACTAGCAGGGCTTATATGCACAGGCCAAAACAATGGCAGTTAGATTAGTTCCTCTGATCAGGGAGTGTTCTCGTTCAGTTAGAGTGATCCAGGAAAGCATCTAGGCAGAGTCGCATTAATTGTATCTCTAGGTTTTAATTTAGCTAAGTCTACCTATGAGTGAAAAAAGCAAAAAGATGGCTGAAAAGGTGTGTGTAGTTTTTCTAGACAGTGCTCTAAAAATAATCACAGGCAGCTAATAATAATGTCAGGGAAGGGGTACTTACACCATTTTACTATTTTCATCTTGTAACAGCACTATGTCTTCACAAAAGATCTGCCACCACAGCAGAAGCTCTGATGACAGAGAGCAATTTAGATTTAATTTCCCTCTGATCCAAATTTGACCAAACTTGAAAGAAGGTCAGAGTCGCCGAACTGGAGGCCCAAGGCACAGCAGCCCTACCTGTGGCGGGTTTCAGGGCTGCAGCTGAAGTACATGACGTGACGTATCCTTCTGCTGCCATTAGAAGCCACGGGGTACCAGGACGTTCTCCGGGTGGTCAAAGGTAGCTTCAGAACCTACTGGGGGAACCAGCCACCTCCCCGATGACCCCCACATGAGCTTCCTGTGAAAGCTTAGAATACCCGTGGCTGAGTTCAGCATGAATCCAACCCACGACAACCAGGACGCACTGTCACCCACCCTCCCATGTCGCCTGCCACTGCCTTACAACCACTCGGTGCAGGAACTGGCTTTTTTCACTGTGGCCGTTCGGGCAGGCATGAAGTGTCCCCCTTCTCTGCCCGGCACAAGGCCCCTGTGCTTGTCATGCAGTGACGAGATGCTCATTGCCCAGGACGCTTCCCAAATCTCCCTTTTCCCCACACACTGACACCAGCCCGAAAGGTGCCCAAGCGAAGACTTTCACTAATAGGCTGTTTGGAGGGCTTTGCACAAAGAAGTGGGTGCGAGGATCATGACTAATAAAGATAATGAGCATTTGCACTGTTAGGTGCCATTTCTAACTAAATCAAACCCTCTGGCCAGTGAGAGCAGGGCTGGGAGAAAATCAAACAGAAAATCTGCTGAGGCCGAGTGGGTCCACCTTCACAGGCCCTTCTCTCCTTTTTTAAGACACCCATCAGAAAGCAGAAGTAGCAAGGGGGCAATTTCTCTTTTACATAAAATACAGGGGACTAGAAAAGCCTGAATATCCACTTGGCAACCATCGTCAAATGCTGTTGCATATTGTGGGTGCAAGCAAAGCACCTCTGACGGAGACTGGACCCAGATTAGTCACCTAGACATAGCGTGTTAGGGTCATGCAGTCACCTGGCTCAACGCCTTCATTTTAATTATTTTTTTTCATTCTGGAACGTAAGGCTCTTTTTAATTAAAGTATGGTTGACATACAATAGTACATTAGTTTCAGGTGTGCACCATACTGATTTGACATTTACATACCTTACAAAGGGATCACCACCAGAGGTCCAGTAACTGTCTCCATACAAAGTTATGTGATATTATTGACTGTGTTCCCTACGCTGTGCATCACATCCCCGTGACTTATTTATGTTGTAACTAAGTTGGCACTTCTTAATCCCCTCCATGTTTTTGCCCATCCCTCTCATCACCCAACCCTATAGTATGATACCAGTCTGTTCTCTGTATCTATCAGTCTGTTTGCTTTGTTCATTTGTTCAGTTTTGTAGATTCCACATGCAAGTGAAATGATACAGTATTTGTCTTTCTCTGAATGATTTCACTTAGCATGAGGCCCTCTAGGTCCATCCACGTTATTGTATGGCAAGATTGCATTCTTTTCTATGGTCAAGCAATATTACATTGTGTATCTAAGTATCACACGTCCTTTATCTATTCATCTATGTATGGTCACCTCGGTTGCTTCTGTATCTTGGCTACTGTAAATACAGCTGCAATGAACACAGGCACATGCATCTTTTTGAATTAGTGTTTGCATTTTCTTCAGATAAATGTCCAGAACTGAAATTGCTGAATGTATGGTAGTTCTATTTTTAATTTTTTGTGGAGCTCCATAATATTTTCCACAGTGGCTGCACCAATTTACAATCCCACCAGCGGGGCACAGGAGTTCCCTTGTACCCCCTCCTCGTCAACACCTGTTGTTTCTTGTCTTTTTGATGACGGCCATTCTGACAGGACAACGCCTTCATTTTAAAGAGAAGAAACCTCATGCAGAGAGGGAGAATGACTTCCTCAAACAATGCTCCAGTAAGAGCACCAGGTTCAAAGCGACCGATTATTCAAAGCCATCCGGGGTGTCCCAACTCCCAAATCCACACAGGGTGTTGGAGCTTGGAGTTGGCTCTTTTTGGCCAGAAATGTATTTGTCTGACTCTGAGCGATTCCAAACATCAGTGCAAGACTTCTGTTTGCCCAGAACTTACTGCATGAACTCGGTTCATCCGAAGGATAGGGCCCGCTGGGCACCTGCATGTGTAGATTATAACCTTGACCGAAGCTCAAGTGGAGGAGGTGATAAGCACCACTGCCATTAGTCTGGGCCTTTTACTTCACCCATGTCAGTTGTCTCCTACTCCTACCCGAGCCCATGGGAAAGGTGCAGAGCAAGAAACACCGAAAGGAGGGAGGCCTCTTAAGCTTCAGGGTCTTGAGCTCCTAGCTGCAAATTTCCTTTCATTCGAAAGAACACTCTCCACCTTTTTTCTCAGCCCAACACTTAGCATGCCCAAGAGGGGGGCAAAGTGCTTCTCACCAGGAATAAGCTGCAAGGTATATTTGAAAATTGAGATTTTTGAATTGCAATTGGCACCTTTCCAGTGCCTTTCAGATGAGGGCCATCTAACTGCAAAGTCACATTTTGTGATGCAAACTTGGTGGGGACCCACTGAAAAACCACAATCAATCAGTTTCTAAAACACAGGCTGGAGAAACTGGGACCTAGCGTTAAACTTTGAAGATCTTTTATGATGGTTCGTCAAAGGAAAATAGCAAGAGACATTCATTTTTCAAATTATTCTCCCTCACTGGCCTCTCTCACTGCTATTACCACGAGCGCTATCATTCTTTACCCACTGCAGGAAACTTTTGTGAGCAAAATACCATTGAAAATCTTTACTTTCAAATCCATTCACTCCTGGCAAGAAACAACCCTGGATGAACTTTCAGAGTGCCCAGCTGAGTAAATGAGTGACCTTTGGCTGATCTAATTTACTTGTCTCTTTTTATCCACATATGATTTATATTACATGCGTATTTTAGTAATGCCTTTGTCTTCCAGCACCTGTAAGCCCTTTATAATCATTAGTTAAGCCTCACAGTTCATTTGAGATAAGACGTATCTTCCCTCGGTAGAGCTGGGAAATTCTGGAAGAATGGAGGGTCTGCATGGAGGCAGAATCTTGACTCAGGCCCTAGAGGGACATCAATACATTTCCCAGCACCCTCCGGGTAGCTTAACTGTCCATAAATGTGTGGCCATAATGTTAAGTCCCTACCAACTACATAATTGCATTTATGAACCCTGGCATTCCTGCGTTCACCCCTGGGTACTCTTGGAAAGTTGGCCAAAGAGGTAGAAAATCAAAGTATTGGAGTGGGGCTAGAGTGAGAGGCCAGCCAAGGAGGAAATATTACGGTTTTCGATGTCTTAATCTTCTTAAAACAAGTGTCCTTTATAACAGGGTCAAGCAGCCCTGTGGAGGAGAAATTAGAGGGAGGCAAGGCTGGAAGCCAGCAGGCCAGTTAGGAGGCCTTTCCTGGGAAAATCCAGAAATCATAGTGGTGAAGGGCACAAGCTTTGTTGTCAATCAGTTAGGATTTAGAACACCAGCTTCATCACTCACTCGCTGGGCAAATGATTCACATCCCTTCTGGAAGACTCAGTTTTCTCATCTGCAAAATGGAATGAACAAAAGTCCCCAGAGTGGAGACTCTGTGAGACAACTGTAAATCACTCAGCACAATATTCAGTACAATAAATGTTCAGTTGCCATGGCAAAAACTTAAATAGTATTTACGTATGCCTGGCACTGTTCTGTTATGCATTAAATCTTCACTGCAACTCAAGAGCTAGGTATTACGTTTCGCTTCAGTTTGATGAGTGAGGAAACGACAGTACAGAGAGGATGAGAAACTTGAGTTACGGAGCCAGGATTCGAATCCATGCACTCTGTCTCTAGAATCTGCGCTCTTGACCACTCCTCTAACATCGGCAACTGCCACCAGTTACCAAGTCCATAGGTGAGGAGTGGAGGCAGACTCAAGATACATTCAGAACTGGGTGGCTGGTAAGATGGGGACGACGAGAGAAAGGATGGCCTTGGCAGGGTGGCTCACTTGGTTGGAGTGTCATCCCACACACCAAAAGGTTTCAGGTTGTATCCTCAGTCAGGATTCCTATGGGAGGCAACTGATCAATGTTTCTCTCTCACGTTAATGTCTCTCTCTCTCTCTCTCTCTCTCTCTCTCTCTCTTTCTCTCTCCCTTCCTCTTTCTCTAATATCAATAAACTTATCCTCAGATGAGGATTTTTTTAAAAGGGAGAGAGGAAGGATGGCCAAGAATGGTTCTGGGTATTTTGACCTCAGCGATAGTCCCTGGTTTTTCTAACTGTGGTTGATAATACAGAATTAGAAGCTTGTTTGGGACACATTGAGCAAGTCCAACGTATTTGTGGACTATTCAGTTATAAATGTTTAATAGACAGGTATATATATGGATCCGGAGCTCTAAGGAGAAGTTAGAACAGGTGTTATAATTTGGGAGTCATCAGAAAATGCTTTAGGAACTGGAGTCACCTGAGTCGATGAGATCATGCACAGTGTGGAGAATAAAAAAGGAAGAAGGCTGAAGAGGATGCCTTTGGGGAAGAAGGGAGGACACCAACACGTAAGGGCAGAACCAAGAAGGACTCTCAAAGGAAAGCAAAAAGGAGCGTCTCGAGGAGAAGAGTGCTTGGTGGAAGCCAAGAGAGAAGAGGTGTCAACAGTCTTCCTCTCATTTAAAACTATAGTTCTTAATTGGGTAAAATATTTAATCATCTTGCACTTACTTCTTGAGGATGTCACTCCCCAACCTACTACAAGGAATTTAAAGACAGTGTAGATTGACTAGTGTCCTGCCAGCTCATTTCCTGGGAAAACGAGGGAGCTCATCTCAGGATCTAAGGGGATTGGCTGGCCCATCCTCGTCTCCATCTCTGATGGCCCAGGACCCGCCTATTAGTCTTCGCTGCATGAAGCTCTCCGATACACTCTAGTGGGAAGTAAACTCTGTTCCCTTGTCGTCCTGGTAGACTCCACACATACCTAAACTACATCATTAGGGGGGAGGGAGTTTTCATATCACAATTGTTTGTGTTTCTTTGTCTCACATCATTGAAATCATTTGCTAGAATGAAAATACATCGATGGCAGGGGTCATTTTTCAGCCTGTGAAAACCACTAGTGCTTGGTGCTAAGTCTGGAATCTAGGGGTGCTAAGTAAGTGTTCGTGGGCCACGAATGAGTTTTAATCTGTAGTGAACGTGTAACAGGTACATTCAAATCAGCCTCCACCTTATTCTGTCTTCATCCTTCATATACTCTACCTCTTGGTGCAGAGTCCAGTACTGAGTGTCCACATCTACAAAATCAGTGAAACAGAGCTAGTGGGAATTAAATGAGATTATAAATGAAACGTGCTTAAAACATAGCAAGCATCCAATAATCATTAGCTAGTCAGCGTCAGAGTTTCAGCCGGCTGGCTGGCTGAGCCAGCTCTGTGAAGGATTTCAGCCATTCCTGGCCTTGTCTGGACTTCCCCTGGGTTCCCCCTAGACCCAGGGGTCCTGGTTCCCAACCCATTCTTCTGTCCTGCAGGATTTACAGCCAGACTGTGACAACTAATTTGGGAACTGTAATGCCTCCTGTCATCTTCCATAAATTTGACATAAATAAATCACAAAATACCCTTTTTATATTGCTTTTTATCTTGCCACGCTTCTTGTTTCTTTTGGAAACAGTTTTTATGGCAAATGCAGAGTGTAAATCCAGCCGGCAATAAAGCATGCCAAACTAGCGTGTAGAACAGGCACCTGGGAGGAAATTACCCACCATTTGCAGTGCCCCACACAATTATCAGCAGGATGTCTGGAGTGGGCCTAGTCAGCACACCCTCCTCAACTGCTCCCACACGATTTGCATAGCCCCGATGTAAATAGCACTGGGAAGTGGCACCCACTGGTCCAGGTCTTCGTGCTGGCCTCCTGCTGAGGCCACATGGAGTCTCGACTTCGCATGACATCTCCCCTGTCTGTTTCTGAGGTCATTTCTCCCAAGGCAGTGATGTCAAGTGGGACCTTCTGCATTGATGGACGTGTTCCCTACAGATACACTGCCCAATATGGCAGCCCCTAGCCTCATGTGGCTATAGGACACCGTACCTGTGGGTAGTGAGACAGAGAAACTACAGTTTCATTTTAAGTGTAATCATTTTAGTGTAAATAGCCCCATGGGGCTGGTGGCTACTATATGGACAGCAGACTAAAGTTTGTTTTATATGCCTTTCATTTCAGACCCTAGTTGTACGAACCTTCAATTTCAAATTCCAGTTTCCACACTAAGTAGCCACTGAGTTCTGTCTCACACACCCTCTCTGCTTCCCTGCCAACCCTGGCCCAATGGCGTCCTTATTATTACCTCCATCATTTAAATGAGGCACCTGAAGTTGAGGAAGTCTGAAGTCTCTCAACTAACATGTGATGGAGCAGAGATTTGAACCTCGGTCTTTCCAAGGTCTGCTGCCCTTGGAGTGGTTTTTAGACCCAGTCATTCTGGTTTGATGCTATTATACCTGAGTTGTTAGGGCAACCTG
>PVKM010052004.1:0-10346 GCA_004027735.1 Carollia perspicillata
CCATACTTCTCTTGGTAGCAGCCATACCTGTGTAACAGTCAATTCTCTTGTATCTGTTTAATACCAAAGCAAAATGTATGTAATCTAAATACGTTGCAGCTAACCCTTCAGCCTTGCTACCGTACCACCATTCTAATTGCCAAAGTTGGAAATATAGCTGATTTAAGTTTCACTTAGATCATTTCTCCTACTCATCTCTCTGAGCATTCGTCCTTTAGTGCTCAATTTAAATATCACGTCCTCTGAGGCCTCACGTTCCCGTTCTCAGTCACCCTTCCCCGGGGAAATTCTCCTTTGCTTTGCTTGCACCCGCACGGTGCTCATCGTACTTTGTAGTCACATGTTCACATGTCATTCTCACCATTCGGGTGAGAACTCCATCAGGGCAGGGGCTGTGCCACATCCATCTTTATATGACAGCACCTGGCTCATTGTCTGCCATTGTAGAAGGCGTGTCTCAATGTTTGTTGATTGAAAGGGTGTCACATGCTGGGACTCTGTTGGGATAAGAGATGGGGAAGGAGTTAGTGCCTGCTCTCAAGGAGCATGCCATATGGTGGGGCCAGAGAGGACCTGGCCATAAATACAATATAAGATTGCGTGTGCAGGTGGCATTATCAATGAAACATTTGAGATGGGCCCTGAAGGATGCTGGGAGGACCTTGCAAACAGTGGACCTGCATCAGCAAAGGGAGAAAGCACGTGGTACCTTTAAGTTGTCTGGTAAATCTGAACTTGTCCAGGTGATACTAGGTAAGTGTCAAGAAGCAGTGGAAGATAAGGTTGGACACTGGGGTGAGCCTAGATGACTGAAGGTCCTAAGTTTTTCATTTCCTTCTTCAAATGATGGAGAGCTACTAAAAGTCTCGGACGCACCAAGAATGTTGTGGGTAGATGGACTGGCATCGCTTTGAGGATTAAATGTAACTGGATGGTTGAGAAGAACATGGCAGGAATCTTGACTAAACTGCAGGTGGAGCAGTAGAAAGACAGGATCACAGCAGTGTCTTAGAGGGTGGTTTTGCCAGGGTCTGAGGAATGGGATTTGGACGAGGGGCAGGAGGCAGGAGGGCCAGCTGGGAGGCCAGGAGTTCTGAGGGCCTGAAGACATGCTCTGTAAGCCCAAGGAAAGAGGTAACGTGGTTTCCAGCCTGAATCGCTGTGAGAACTCCATCAACAATTAACTAGTTTGAGAGACCTGGGCTGGTCAGGAGGAGGGGGCGAGAGGCAAGATGAGGAGTTGTATTTCAGATGTCGGAAATCTCAGGTGCTAGAAACGCATCCTGGAGGATAGTTCCAACAGATCACTGGAGATATGTGAAAACAGCATGCAGAAGTGACACAGAAATTTGGTTATTCTTCACATAAAGGGATAGATGCCAAAAGCCATATGACTTTAGGAGCCCATAGAAATGAGTAGGCCCTAGATAGAAAATTCCAGGACCAAAGCTTGGGGAAAGAATTCACCGAGGGGGACAGGAAGAAAAAAGCCAGCAAAATCGGCATTAGGGATCTAAGAGGGCCAGGAACAAAAGGTGCTCGAGAGGTGACAGAACAATGCAGACGGGTCAAGGACAATGAGAGTGGAGCAAACCTGTGCTTCTCATAACTGGAGAATCACTGGTGACAAGAGAGGTCTTCGGGTGAAAGATCGGGACATACCTAAAAATCTATCAGGGAACTGCAAACTTAAATGTTTACAAGGACCGGACAGGTAACAGGGGGGTACAGTGGGTCAGAGGAGACTGCGATGACCAGGTGATCACACTCCACCCACCAGGAGCAGCTGTGCCCTGACTGCTGTTGCCATGTGGGAAGCACAGCCTGGCACTCTGACCTTTATGGAGACCAACTGAAATCCTTATTTTTAAGTGAAATTTCCTAATTTAAAAACACTGGAAGAGTCAAGTAAAACAATCTTATAGGCTGTGGCTGGTGTTTGGGGCACCATGTCTAGCAACCTCTGCTAGGCATGAAGCCATGGATGATTCTGAGATTCTGAGATTAAAGGGAGTGCAAGGGTAACCAGTCTGATGGGCGTTTTAGGGGCTGAAGTGCTAGCAGGTGTCAAAGGGAAGATTAGATATTCTAGGGGGTAGGAGTCCAAAGAGGGGGCAGAAGGCACGAGATTTTTAGGGAGAAGAGACATATTTTCCTTTTAGATGAGAGGGATGGAGACAGTGAGAAACAGAGAGGTGTTAAATATTGGCCATGAAGGTTGAGGTAAATGAGGGAAGATTAAGGACTATGAACTTAATGTCATCAATGAACTCTAAGACAAAGGTTTTGAGATTACATGCTGAGGATGAGCGAGGCAAAGGCTGCACTTGGGCCCCGGGAGGCCGGGTAGTGTTTGCAACAGTCCCCAGGGTCAGATTTAATAAGTGACAAATTCAACAAATAAAGACCTGGTTAATATTGATAGAAAACATCTATTGGGACTTTCCACTTAACCAATATTTTTATGTGGCTTCTGCATTCTGAGCACTGAGCTAGGCCCTGAGGATTTCCAGTCAAGTTAAGGAGCTAGATGAAGAAATAACTAATTATCACAAGCCTGTAAATGTCCTAAAAGGGGTATAAACAGGGTCCTATTGAAAAAAGAGGAGAAATACCCTGGAAGTCTGTCTGAGGAGGGAGCATTTAACACTGGGGTTGGAAGATCAGTTGTAATTACTGTGAAGAAAGTGGGGACAAATCAGAAGAGGCAATACATACAAAACACCAGAGGCAACAACCAACATGGCCTGTTCCTAGAATTCCAGCTCATTCCAGGGGTCTGGAATGGAGTGCCCTGTGGGGGGGCTCCATTCCAGATGGGGTGCCACAGATGAACATAATGCTACCAAGACATGATTTGCTTGGGGAGGAAAGGTGGCTAATCTCTCAAGGGAGTAAGGCCCAGAGCCTCTTCCTCAATGGCTTTTTATTAGGTTTGTGACACACAGGGATCCAGGTAAAGCTCATCAATCAATGTCAGGTGGCAAGGATCAAACAATAGATAACATTTCTAAGAAATCTGAGGGCTTAATCTGAGTCAGAGTCTGTCAGGTAAGGGGGTTGCAAAAAACTTTAGGAGACATACTCATTTCCTGCCCGGACCCTTATCATATGAATGAAAGCACTCTTAGCAAAGCAGGCTTCACAGGATTTTAGGAATTCTTTCTTATGCCCAATCACCCCGGAACCTGCTCTAGCCGGCAGAGGGCTGCACCCCATCCCCGTCATAGATTCAGGCTTAAGTGGATTAGAGCCAGGGAGCATTTCTCCCAGACATAAAGGGGACTTGGGCTATGTCAAAATAGCCTCGGGGTGGGGGAGGATGTTGAGGGTCCTTCACCCTCACTTTGCTGCAGCCCTGGAGTCCTCCCTAGATGGCCTCCCACAAGATCGTGTCTGCTAGGGTTGCCCCTCCTCTGAGGGATCTTACCCATAGACTCTGACTAACCGACCAAGCGGTGGGGGCTAGAGATGGCAGAAGCAGCGCTCTTGTCAGGGAGATAAGCTTTGTTTCCTCAGTGGCTCACAGTCCGGAGGTAGCTCAGTCAGCCTTAGCCACAGGGGGTGGTTACAACTCCTGAAACCAGACAGAGCGGCTCCCAACAGTGCCCTTGGCGCTGGAGAGATGAAGTCGAAGAGTTAACACGAGGAAGCATTAATGGTCATAGACTGCGGGTTTGCCCTGTGGACAAGGAAAAGCCACAGAGGAATTTCAAGCATGACAGTGACATCAGCCCCTTGTTTGTTAGAAGAGTGTACTGGCTGGAAGCAAGATCAAGGAGGAGGCCAATTTTCGTGTGCAGTTTTGTACCTAGCCGCAGAGGCTACATCTTGATTGTTTTGAACTAATTAATTATGGCAATCTTCATCTCTTTATGCACTGATCGATCTAGGGTTGGGGTATGCAGCCCACTTGAGGCCAATGGGGTATGAAAGGATATCTATGAGGAGCTTCTGGGAAAGAGTTCTCTGATAAAGAAGAAATGCTTGAGGCAAAAGCTTCTATTGTGCCTTTCCTTCCTCTCTTTCTGCCTGTTGCTCTATGAAGAGGTACTATTTGGAGCCATAGCAATCATTTTGAGATTATGAGGCGGTAAGTCTAAGGATGAAAGCCACCATGTTGAAAATGGCAGAGCAGAAGAAAGACCTTGGGTTCTTGGTGTCGGAGGAGGTCACTGAGAGGATGTGACTGCCAGCTGACCCTCAAACTGGACCCAAGCACTTGGAGGCTCCTCACCCTTCCTGTCCTCGGAATGCACGTTCTGCCCACTGTTGCCATCGCCAGAACCCTTTCGGGGATACAGCCTTCAGAGAGTAACGTGTGCTTGGTTGAGACCGTCTGGACTGCGAATGTGACTGGAGCTCATTAAAGCCTCTCTGTAAACTCTTAACATTCTGGCATTCTGGTGGATGTGACAATCTACTCATCCTGCAATAGCCAAAGAACATCCTCGTATGTGGGCTCCCTTGCTTCTTAAGCCTGCCACCTCCCTATCTGAAGGGCCAGCCTCACTCTTCAGTCTCTCCTTGCCCTCCCTGTAAGGGGCCACTTTTGAATTTCACCCACAGTGCCGACCAACCCACGGTGACACTGTTCTCTTTCCAGCACCACTCTGGGGTGGCCTGTCCTGAGCTTCACCAAGTCAATCATGATTAGTTGGACGTTTCATTAATTGCCACACTGCCTTATAGTAGCCACCACAGTAGAAAGTTTATAGAGCAAGAGTTCCTAAATGGCTGGAGGGACCATACTCACGCAGAGTGCTCTTTCTGTGCTCAGGAGACTAGATGCAGACTCTGGTTAATCTTTCTCCTCTCTCACCGGTCTTCACCCTTCCCTTCCCCACGCCTCACCTGGAGCCGGGAAGCTGCCTTATTCCTCCCTCTGCTGTCTTTGTAGCTTTCCTTGCTTTCTCCCAAAGAGAATTCATTTCTCATTTGAGAAATTCTTATGAAATCCCAGTGTTTTGGCATTTATTATGTTAAATTGTAGTTAATTAGGAGGCCAGGGGTCTTATTTTCTTTATCTGTGTGCCCCTGAAACAAAGGCTGATGAATAATCGATGTTCAAAAAACGTGTTTTAAGTGGTATTTTTAGATAGGGGGCCTGAGTAACGATGCAAAGAATAGTGGACCTATTTTGTATATTTCCCAAGATTTGCCTCACTGGCCTCCAAGCTGGTTGCTAAATGGAGAGTCCTGGCAGTGTTTCCATACCGGACATGAGGACCCTCTAGGGCCTGGCCTTGGTCACCCACATACAGTGGGAGCTGCAGTACAGCCAAGAGTGTGAAGCTAGCTCAACCTGACTCATGGAGTTTGTCTCCTTTTGCCACTCGCAGGCAGCACTCTGGCTGCCTGGAGAGGTCCTGCATTACAAGTCCAGGCGTGCAAGGGAGTCATCTCCCTGTGGGTGTCTACTTTGGCCAAAGAGAGACAGAAGGTGAAAAGGAACCAGCGCATTAACTCATCCCCCTTTCTCCCTGATGGACCACTCTGTGCATATTTCATGTGGCCTGACCAAGAAACTCACTGTTTTCTCATGAAGCCATAGCCAATTCTCTTTCTTATGCACTGCTTTGTATTTGCTATTTTTCCTCCCTGACTTTCTCTTTACTCATTCTTGCTGCCCTGGAATTGTATTCCTTTTTCTCCAGTAACATTAGCATATACCCTTGTCTCAACCTTTGTGTCCTAGGCTACGACCAAGAACGCAGCTATGATTCAACATCGACTTTCTCATTGAATATCTGTGGATGACACTTCAGTTTAAATTTTTCTTCAAACATGGCAGCCAGGGATGCCAAAACAGCACAGGATTTTTAAAAGCCTTTTTTTGTTTAACTAAACCATTACTCATGAGTGGCATTTCTTAAAAATCAATCTGTCCATTTTTAAATACTATAGAAGAGGTGAAACAAGGTCTCAAAGGCAGTAAATTAACTCCTAGGATAAGCAAATATTTAATTGTCCTTGAGTTTGAATACGTAGTTGCCAGGTTGAGCTTGATAAGGATTCCTTTAAAGTGATACTATTTCTCTAGTCATCAAGCCTGTGTTGACAAGTTTCTTTAAAAAGAGTTGGAAGATTAATTGAAAGATGTATAATTATCCTTTGCTTGATGTTTGATTATCTTAGTGTCACCTAATATCAATAAAAGCTACAGCCAGTGATCAGAATATGAATTATTTTCTTTTGACAGATGCAGAACACTGCTGTAGTATTTATTAAGCATTATTCTATTTATCACAGACATCTTTTTTGATGTAGTTAAATTTGTTTTATGTTGAATAGATGTAGGAATTATATATAATTAACAGAAATGTCCTCAAGGAGACCCTGACCAGGTAGTTCGGTTAGTAGAGCATTGTCCAGATATGCCAAGGTTGTGAGTTCAATCCCTAGTCAGGACACATTACAAGAATCAATCAATGAATGCACAAATAAATAGAACAACAAGTCAATGTTTTTCTCTCTCTCTCAAGTCAATAAAAAAACATAATTTACATTAAAGATTTTAACCTACATAATCTCGTCCAAGATATAAGAAACAAAGTCAGAACATTTTAGCATATTGTGAAACTACCCAGAATAGAAGCACATGGGCAAACTGAAAAGAAAAAAAGAAATAAATACTGAACCTGTTCTGGGAAGGACCAGCAGGGGAGCTGTACAAGCTGTAAGGGATCCATCAAGAAAAAAATTGGAATAAAGAGGTGAAGAAGGAGGAGAAGGGAGGTGGAGGAGAAGAGAAAAAAGAATATAATAAATCTGGCAAAGATTACATTCTTGATCAATTTAATTTCAGATTATTCAACCATAATTTCTTGAGAATGGAAAAATCTTCAGAACTCTCCTAAATCCTAAATGAGATTGGAAAATAATATTATAGCATTCGTATTGAAATATGTACGTGTTAAACACAGCCAACTCTCAACCATCCTAATGGATAAGGGTACAGTGCACCCTAAATTAATCAACAAATGTTTGCTAAATGCTAATCATAAGGATTTTGCCTAGAGACCATGGCTTAGGTTCCTGCAACTATATTCCCTGACCAAACTGGAAATTGTCAGCATTAACTATGACCTGCTTTATAACTGAGCTTTCCTGATCACTAAGGCCTTTTGGAGAAGAGAAGATAATAACACATAGAGAATGAATGGTAAGGGAGATAAGATGTTTTCAGAGAGACTTTTAAGAAGGTAGTGATCCATCTATGGGGGTGGGCTGGGAGGGGCTGGAAGGAAGAAGGTGAAGGGATTGGCCAAAGAGCAAATGAGAACAAATGTGGGTTATATGCATAACCCACAGACACCAACAACGGCCTGGTGATGACCAGAGGGAAGGGGGGTGGTGGGGGCTGGGTGGCTGTGGGCAAAGCAGGGGGTGGGAATTCGGACATCTGTAATAGTGTCACCAATAAAAATAAAGAGAAAATAAGACAGTGATCCAAACGTTGTCCCAAGGACAAGAGGAATAAGGAAAAGCCTTTGGATTTACTTAGAAACAGTCACTGGTGTTCTTTGTGAGGACAGTTTCAGGCTCTCTCTTCTGGCCATAGTGGGATAGCTGGAACTGGGGTTAACTACTGGACACAATATATGAAACAAGTATTTTCAGATTTTAGACAAGTCCCGTGCCACTGTGATCTCTGAGAGAAGGTGGCCCTAGGGTCATCCTGGCTTTCTGCCTGGAGACTCACGCCTGCCACGAAGCAGGGAAGGGGACCCCCTGTGACACGTGGTGGTCTTACTGAGTCCAGGAGATGAAGATTGGAGCACAGAGAGCTGAAGCTGCTTGAAGTCGTAGAGCAGAGTTGCAGAGAGGAGGAGGGTACCTGAAAGAAGAGCCCCGGAAATCTGCACAGGCTCCTTTGGAGGCTTTGCTGAACGCAGCGAAACTCCACAGCGTGGACAGAGAGAGGCTGGGGAGCTGTGGACTGAACGGTTCCCGGTCTCACCCAGGGCAGAGATTGTTCAAGTTCTGCCCTGCCCGAGAGCTATCCTTGTTGATAACTGGGAACCTTCTGTAGAGACCCTTGTCGACGTAAGACCATCCTAACCTGTAGAGAATGCTTATAAAAATTTATTTGGTCCATTCATTTACTGATGGGCACCTAGGTTGCTTCCAACACTTGGCTATTGTAAATTGTGCTGCTATGAACATTGGGGTGCATAGGTTCTTTTAGAATGGTGTTTCAGGATTCTTGGGATATAATCCTAGCACTGCAATTGCTGGGTCAAAAGGCAGTTCCATTTTTAGTTTTCTGATAAAATTCCATACTGTTTTCCATAGTGGTTGTACCAGTACACAATGGAATTCTATGTGGCAGAAAGAAAGAAGGAGCTCCTACCCTATGCAACAGCATGGATGGAACTGGAAAGCATTATGCTAAGTGAAATAAGCCAGGCAGTAAAAGACAAATACCATATGATCTCACCTTTAACAGGAACCTAAGCAACTAAACAAAGAAGCAAGCAAAATATAACCAAAGACATTGAAATAGAAAATGGGATGACAGTATCCAGAGGGGAGAGGGGAGGGAATTTCAGGGGAAAAGGGAGGGGATTATAGGAACAAATATAAAGGACACATGGACAAAAGCTAAGGAGGGTGGAAATGGGAGGGAGGTGGGGAGCACTGCGGGGGTGGACTGGGACGGGAGTAAATGACAGAAAACTGTACTTGAATAACAATTAAAATAAAAATTAAAAATAAATAAATAAATAATAAAAAATAAAAAGAAATGAGGTTCTGAAAAAAAAAATTATTTGAGCCCAACAGCGGATACACCTAGAAATGAGATCTCCACAGACTGAGAATAATGCTTCTTAGAATGGCAGGTTGCAGCTTCTTTTACACATTGTGCATTAAAGAGGGGACTACGAAATATTACGTGAAGGTAGGAGAAGGCAAGGCAGGGATCAGGTTACAGCATAGTGAAGATCTTGTGCTCTCTTGAGGGTGGCCTCTGAGGGTTCTGAAAAGAGGCATTTGAGAGGTGTGTTGACCTAGAGGCACAGAAACAAAGGACAGGACTTGCTTAAGGCAAAGATAAACCTTTTACTACTGGGGTGTGACCACTCACCATGACCTGCTCGGTTAGGAATTTATGATCCGATGGCCCAGTGATGTTACTTTCTGTAGAACCCCTTTTCCATCCACACTCTAAAAGGGCCATGCTTTAGCGGTGTTACTGAACTACTCCTAGAATAAAGCTTACTTTATGTCTGCCCTAAAAAGTCTTAAAACCAAGCCCAAAAGGATCAAGGACTTTTACTGCCTGGCATGACAATCTTTAAAGGAAGACAACAAAATTTAGACACACAACAATGTAAAAACCACTGTATCTAGCATGTAATAATAATAATAATAATAATAATAATAATAATAATAACACTAAATATGCCGAGAAGCAGAAACATGACCTGTAGACAGAAGAAAAATTATTCAAAGAAAACAGACCCAGAAATGTTAGGGATGGATAGAATTAGCAGACAAGAATGTTAAAGCAGCTATAACTATGCTTGACTAATTAAATGAAAACATGAACAAAATGAGGAGATAAATGGAAAATATTTAAAAAATAAAATCTCAACAAAGTGGTAGAGAGGGAGAGCAGGCTGAAGAAAGGGAAGGAAGGAGGAGGACAAAAAGAAGGCAGTGGGCAAAGATTGTTTATTCAAGAAATGTGGCTGCAAAGACGGGCAGCAAGACCGGTCAAAGGCTTGGGTTGTTTTTGCTATTAAGAGAGTGAAAAAAGAAAAGCTAAAAGTGAAAGCTACAGAGAAGGAGGCAGCTTAGAAAGATTGAATCCCTATTTACTTATTTATTTGGTTGTCAAATGGTCTTTAATTGAAATATTTTCCTTTGTAGTTTTTTTTCGTGTGTGTGTCTTTGATTTTCTAATATATATTTTATTGATTATGCTATTACAGTTGCCTCATCTTTTTCTCCCCCTTATTCCCCTGCACCCTGCACTTCCCCTCCCACCAGCGTTCCTCCCTCCGCTTAGTTCATGTCTCATCAGTCGTACATGTAAGTTCTTTCGCTTCTCCATTTCCCATTCTACTCTTAACTTCCGCCTGTCTATTTTGTCCCCACCATTTATGCTTCTTATTCCCTGTATCTTTCCCCCATTCTCCCCCATCCCCCGCCTTGCTGATAACCCTCCATATGATCTCCATTTCTGTGATTCTGTTCCTGTTCTAGTTGTTTGTTTAGTTCATTTTTTTTTTTTTTTTTAGGTTTGGTTGTTGATAGTTGTGAATTTGTTGTCATTTTACTGTTCATATTTTGTTCATTTCTTTCTTTTTTATAGTATATTTTATTAAGTATGCCAT
>PVKM010052005.1:0-10345 GCA_004027735.1 Carollia perspicillata
AAACTTTCCGTTAATGATGTTTGAAGAAGAGAGATCAAAATAATTATTATGATTAAATATTAACCAAAGCAATGACAATTTTAGAAGAGAACTTATATAACCTTGCAGAAACAGAGTTCTTGTTTCACCTTAAACCTGTAGCATTCATGAAAGCACACAGCCTTCTGTTTCGCCAAATATGCTCATTCTGGGTGATATGGAGCATATAGCTCATGAAATCCCCATATCATTGTTAAGTTGTGCTTTTCTTATTTTTAAATATTTAATCTTTCCTCCCACCACCAGATTTCAGGGGAGGTCTGCTCTTCCATGTCTCTGTGCCCTTGACATTTGTTTTCCCTACTTCTGGGGTTATTTTTCCTCTCTCTGTTTTGTGAACTATGAATTGTCCATCTTTAATCTTCAGATCATATGGTGAGGGCTGTGGCACTCCACCTCACTACACTGTGTGCCTACAAAGTTGGACACAATGTTTTCTGTGCCACAACATGGTGACATCCTTGAAGGAAGAGACCATGTCCTACTCAAGTCTGAAAACTTCCTCCCCCAAAGCCCATCCCAGTTCCTGTCTATGAGATGAACAAACCATGTCTGGAAGGAACCAGTACCGAAATCCACAACTCTCAACTCTTGGACAGTTATGCCTCTCCCTCAACTCCACACCTACTAATACCCAGGTGAATATAATAAGGAAGCTCTGACTTGGTGTTTTAACTGCTATATATTGGATAGTTCTAAGAAACCCACTGCCTTATAATACTGGAACAGCATGAAAAGGTCAATTTTTGGTGACTCTTTCTGATGTTTAGTATACCAACAAAATATATCTTCAAATTTTGAGAGTCTTGCTCCTGTATGATTTTCTGCAATAGAGATATGTTATCCTATAGTACATTTCAAGTTGGCTGGCCTGCTTTTTGGCTCTTTGATAACTCCATTTACATAGGGAAATATTTTGATTCAGCTGTTCAACTTTATAACAAAAACCTATGAATAAAAAAAGAAATCAATTACTGGCAAAGAAATATAATCTTGACACATAGGGATATCAAATACCAAATCTTCTCAGTTACTGGGGTTAACGTCATGGGATATAGTTGAATATATCAAGGTGTTCAGATAGTCTGTGATTTAGACTATCTAAATCACTGTAGATTTAGAATAATTTTGAAATAATTTTCTAAAAAGATCATTTTTATCATTTTATGATTCCAAAAAGTTTTAGAATCAATTTTCGATGATTCTTAAAAGGTAATTTTTTTTTATTTCACAGGGATATCTAAATATTTTCTAAGTGCTAGGCACAACTGTTTTAGGGAAGGAAGAAGGTTGACCAGAGCATCACTTCTATGATCCTTCATCAAAAATGCCGGGTGGAAGAGGCTTTGGAGAAGTCTCTAACTTGTGTAGCAGGGCACTAACGGGAGCATGTTGGCCAAAATTCAGCTCTCGTCAGGAATAATTGATGAAAGGTGGTCTGGGAAAAGGTAAGGATGGTTCTAGATTACCACTCACTGATCGGACAATGCAGATTTCATCAAGAAGGACACCGAGGACCAGCAAGGCGATAAAGTTGTACACACAATGGAGTGGGGGAAAGAGTTACAGGGAATAAGGTCATGCATTTTTAAATGTACAGCAATAAGAGAATGAGGTGCCATTGAAGATGTATTGTCACCAGTAATATCAAAATAAACTCTTCATCTGAAAAACCCAAAGTTCACAGGTGCCTCACTTGAGACCCTGACACATAAATGCTCACAGTATAACCCAGAGTTAAAAGCGGTGTTGATCAAAAAACTTTTGACATCAAAAATTTTGGATGTTATCAAAATTTTTCTTATGTCTTACAATATTCAGAGGGAAATCTTCCCTAGTATCTCACTTCCAGGAAACTATCGTGGTTCTTCTAATAAATTAACTATATGAAAATGAAACATGTAATGGATCAGCATTTTCTCTTTTTCAGATTGCAGGGAAGTCTAATAACCACCCAAGGCAAATTCTCAGAACTTACAGAGTATAATTCTGTTATAGATAGCATCCCTGGATTTATTATAATTTTCTTGCTTTTCCTGGATATTTTAATATAATTAAAAATACATCAAATGTATTTTCACAAAAGTCCTAAATAATTCTTAGAAATATTATTTGGGGCCCTGGCTGGTGTAGCTCAGTGGATTGAGCACGGGCCTGTGAACCAAAGGGTTGCGGTTCGATTCCCAGTCAGGGCACATGCCTGGGTTGTGGGCCAGGTCCCCAGTGGGGGCCATATGAGAAGCAATCACACATTGATGTTTCTCTCCCTCTCTTTCTCCTTCCCTTCCCATCTCTCTAAAAATAAAGAAATAAAATATTTTTTAAAAAAGAAATATTATTGGGGAATGAATGAATAAACAGACAGATAAATGAATGATGAATACACTGAAGATTTCTATCCCCTGAAAATTTCTTTTAAGTTATATTTTCTAATATAACACTCCATTAAGTTGAATACTAAAAACAAAAGTGGCTATTATTTAACATGTGATGTTGGGCATTCTCCCAGTGCACATTTTTCTACACCAGAAAGTTAGAGTTTTACTGGCTTTAATTCCTGTCTCTAAACTCATTTCATATCCAAACAATCTGTTCTATTCAATAAATATTTATAGAGCCTCCTCCTGACATGCATCCAAGGTTGTTCTGTCAAAGGGAAAAGGTTAGTGAAGCTCAATTAGACCAAGTGGAATGCTTGAGAGAACAGAACCGTCTCCGGCATGTTTTGAACGTTAATACTGAGTCAGGTCCATGCCCTTGGACAAGGAATTTTGTGGCTCTGGGCTGGAAATGACAAATGAGTCAGTAGCACCTGCCCACGCCAATCTCTATAGGAGGACAGGTAATAAGCCATCACATCAGGGCTACACATGACGGTATAAAGAAAAAATTATCTTCAGGTAAGCATTTCTCAGCTACTGCACGTCCTTGGAGAGCCACTGCTGCTTTGAGAATGACAATCAGAGGCTCTGTTCCACTGAGGATGAAGGTACTGTTTAATGCAGAAAATACCTGCTGAAGGGACAACTAAGAAAACTATCCAGAGAATCTTCTGGAAAAAAGGAAATGGTTCTCGAAATTCTATTTCCTCATCTTCTAATTGTGCCTCTTAAGTAAAAACTAAGACATGCAGTAATTCCCACTGGATATAAACAGCTGAAATGAGGATTCAAACTGAGTAATTGTTCAGTTTAGTGAGACAAGTACGTGTTATAGCCGACCATTTGGAAAGAACCATGTGGATTTAAAATGTAATGCCTCTCTCTCTACTGAATAAAGCGAGAGCAAATGCAGGCCTTTTTGGTATGCGACTGGTTTGCATAACTGGATAAGGAAAAGCGCTACTGATAATTGAGGAGGTATGAGGAAACATGAAGGGCGCTCTGATAGGAATGAAGTAAAGAGGGAAGTGAATTGAATACCAGTTCTGTGTCTTTTCTCAACTGTGTGTTACCCACAGAGGTTAGCAGATAAATGTCTTTCTCAGTCACTGGCAGGGCTGCGAGAGTCACAGGGGAAAAGGGAGCAACTGCAATTGAACAACAATAAAAACCATATGAACAAACAAATAATGAATAAGCTGGACTTCAGCTGTAATAAAAAATAATAAAACTCT
This sequence comes from Carollia perspicillata, assembly GCA_004027735.1. Lineage (NCBI taxonomy): Eukaryota > Metazoa > Chordata > Mammalia > Chiroptera > Phyllostomidae > Carollia > Carollia perspicillata. The sequence continues at coordinate 3,656 of PVKM010052005.1, forward strand.
ATCCCATTTCAGATTAAAACAATTGGTATGTTTTCAGAATGCATAACTTTCCATGAGCTGTGTAATTTAAAAATCTTGTGGTTTACAGAGTACACATACATTTACCTAAAGTTACATATAAACAAATACTCTTTAAACAAAAATTTCTCCAGACGTTCTAGATATTCATTCTAATATAATAAATCACATATATTTGATCTATGTTATTGTCTTATATATATAAGATATATAGTATATCAACAATATAGTATATTATATTGTTAACATAATATTGATATATTATGTATATTGTTGTTATACTACTGATAACAATAATATGTATAATGTTAATATTATATATTATATATATTATGTATACATATATACATATGTGTATATTATATATATAATATAATCACATATATTTTATCTATATTATAATAGATCAAATTAAATATATAATCCAGCCTCCTACTCTTTTTGCTCTTCAAGTACATTGAGAAAGCTCAAACAGGGCGAGCTGGCCTATTCCAAAACCGCATAGTTGGAGTCAGAGGATTGTGAGACCATAACTGTCCTCAGAGAACATCTCCCTAATAGAATCAATTATCCTCAGGGACCAGACTGGTGATAGAAAGATAAGACATCAAAGAGTGATAGAGCTTGTTCAGAATTACAGACTGTCTTCCGACGAAATGCATCAGACTCCATTTACAAAAATCACATGACGATCAAACACACATCTGGCTGCACTAGGTCTGGCTCAAAGCTAACTTGATGAAACTCTGGATTTAAGGTTCAGCCATCTTATTTTCTGGACATTTTATGGGCATTCGGTTAATTAAGTGACTTACTTAGGCCTTAAGAGTAACTTGTGTCTCAGCTAGACCTACATTCTAAGTGTTCTTTCTTTCGGTTGTATGACTTTTACATTATACAACGGATCCTATTTCCAATATTAAAGACTTTCCTTCTGTTCTTTAAAGTATTTGTGTGTATCTAAAAATTGTGCTTAATTGTGCATTGATGTCTTTTTTACTCTAATTTCCTATTTGTTATTCGTTTTGCTTTTTCCTATTTACAAAAGACTACTATGTGAAGCAAATATAGTGAAAAAAACTTATAACCATATTTAGCAGATATCCCTTGAAGTTTTTGCTAGGAAAGTTACACTACTTTGTAAGTTACAAAGCACCAAATCTTCTATTCTGAGAATCAAACTTACATAATTACGAAAACTGACCCTGCTATAATTTTATTCATACCTAGTTCTGCTATATTTGCACAGATAGCTCCTTTTTATTGTTGTTCAAGTACAGTTGTCTCCATTTCCCCCGACCACTCTCCCCTGCCCCATCCACCTTCACCTCTCACCCTCAGTCCTACCCTGTGCACCCCAATGTTCACAGCAGCACAGTCTACAATAGCCAAGTGCTGGAAACAACCTAAATGCCCATCAGTTAATGAATGGATCAAAACTCTGTGGTACATCTACACAATGGAATTCCATGCAGCAGAAAGAAAGAAGGAGCTCCTACCCTTCGCAACTGCATGGATGGAACTGAACAGTATTATGCTGAGTGAAATAAGGCAGGTGGTGAAAGACAAATACCATATCATTTTATCTATAAGCTGAACCTAATCAACAAAATGAGCAAGCAAAATATAACCAGAGACATTAAAAGAAAGAACAAACTGACAGTAACCAGAGGGGAAGGAGGGGGACCCATGGGAAAGAAAGGGAAGGGTCATCAAGGAGCATATGTATAAAGGATGCATAGATATTTCCTCAATGTCAACAATAAGCCATCTTACAGTCTCCCGTGCAGTTCTTGTCCTGGATCTTCACAGTCTGTTATTAATAAAAGAAACTCTGTTAGGAGAAACCAACGAATAATAAATGTTTGCTTACTAGCAATTCATTTGCAGATAGACTATCATAACACTTTTTATTTGTTTGGTTTTTGTGCATCCTAAAACTGTGTCACTGCATCTTAGGCAATCACTGGGAGCCTTCATCCGGTGCTCTGCAAGCATGACATCATACCAGGAATAATCACCACGTTTACGTTGGTTATGTCAATCAGGACACTAAGCAGTTGTTTCTCCTCAATAGGCCGGAGAAGAGAAATGAAAATATCTAATGAGTATCATTACTGCAGTGGCTTTAATCTCTGGGTCCAAATTACAATTATTATTTGCCTCTAAGGATTCTGATTATGTAGAAGTTCTTCAATAATAATTTATCTCCTCTAGAAATTTGTTCTTGATTCTTAAAATAGAAGCATAGCTCTACCTTGAACACAAGGATGAAAGAGAAAGCATGAAGCCCAACCAATTTGTATGAGTAAGTCAGTTGGATTTCCTTTGTGGCAACTGCGAACTCAAAGCATTAGGAACGAACGTGTCCATGCAATAAAAATGTGCCCTGTTGGGTCAACTAATACTCTGATCCAAGCGAAAATGTCTTAGGAAAAATGGAAAAGATCTGTGAGGAAGTGAATAAGATATTCTGTTGTAATGGAAATAAAATCACTCATTGAAAAAAAAATTTTTAAGATTTTACTTACTTATTTTTAGAGAAAGGGGAAGGGAAGGAGAAAGAGAAGGAGGGAAACATCAATGTGTGGTTGCCTCTCCCATGCGCCCCACCAGGAACCTGGCCTGCAACCCAGGCATGTGCCCTGACTGGGAATCGAACTAACGACCCTTTGCTTGGCAGTCTGACACTCAGTCCACTGAGCCACACCAGCCAGAGCTGAAAATTTTTAAATACATACTTAGATATTCTCACCTAGAATACAAGAGTGACACAGCTTTTTTCCACTGACTTATGGCTACAAAACAGTTATACTTATTCAGTTAGTCCCTGGTCCCAAAACCAACTGTTTAACTAGCCTCTGTTATTAGTATTGTGTCTGTTAGGTAAGATTTTGTTGGTTGTAAGCAACAGAAATCAGCATTAAATAACCACAGAAGATACGAAAAGTACTAAAAGGTTGTCATGTAGTGCACAGATTCAAAGATAATGCAGTGTGCCATATTAAGAAAAGGACAAGAATCAGAGAGACTAAATATGCACTTGAATTTCCAATGGAAAGTATCTAATTACCCTAATTTGGGACACTATGGTGACAGGTGGCACAATACCTTGATTGGCAATCCCAACAGAACTGCCCAGAGAAAAGGATACATGTGAAAAGGAAAAGAGGGTGCTGTTATAAAACAAGAGGAAGGGGAAAATAAATAGACACCACACTGCCCTTCAGATATTGGCAGTCAGCAGTACGAGATTAGAAAGGCAGATTGCAACAGAGGCCCAGATTGAATAAAGGTTGGCTTTTTAAAATATATTACGTTGTAGTAGAAGTTCTTCTTCATATTTTTTGGATATTAGTCCCTTATCAAATGTGTGATTTACAAATATCTTCTCTCATTCATAAGGTTGCTTTTTTTATTTGCTGATGGTTTTCTTCACTGTGCAAAAGCTTTTTGGTTTGATGCAATCTTGTGTTTGTTTCTTTGTTTGTTGGTTTGTTTTGTACCCTTTGCCTGAGGAGACTGGTTTGAAAAATATTTCTAAGACAATGTCAAAGAGCTGACAGCCTATCTTTTCTTCTAGAAGTTTTATGGTGTCACATTTTACATTTGAGTCTTTAATCCATTTTGAATTTATTTTTCATATGTTAGTGGCCCAGATTCATTCTTTTGCATGTAGCTATCCAGTTTTCCTAATGCCATTTATTAAAGAGACTGTCCTTTCCCCATTACACATTCTTGCCTACTTTGTCACAAACTTACTGACCATATATATGCAGGTTTATTTCTGGGCCCCCTATTGCATTTTATTGATCGATGTGTCTGTTTTTGTGACAGTACCATACTGTTTTGATTACTACAGCTTTGTAATATAGCTTAAAACCAGAGTGTGATACCTCCAGCTTTGTTCTTCTTTGTCAAAATTGCTTTGGCTATTCAGAGTCTTTTGTGATTCCAAACAAATTTTAAGATTCTTTGTTCTAGTTCTGTGAAAAATGTCATTAGTCTCTTAATGGGATTTCATTGAATCTATAGATTGCCTTGGGTAGTATGGACATTTTAACAATGTTAATTACAGCAATCCGTGAGCACAGTATATCTTTCCATTAATTTGTGCTGTCTTCAAATTCTTTCATCGACGCCTTATCATTTTCAGAGTACAGTCTTTCACCTTCTTGGTTAAATCTATTCCTGTGTTATTCTTTCTGGTACAATTATAAATAAAATTGTGTTCTTAATTTCTCTTTCTGATAACTCAGTATTGGTGTAAAGGAACACAACAAATTTCTGTATATTAATTTTGCATCTTCTGACTTTATTGAATTCATTTATTGGCTGAATAGTTTTTGATGGAGTCTTCAGGGTTTTCTATGTATAGTATCATGTCACCTGCAATTGTGGTATACATAGAATAGAAAGTCACTCAGCGAAAAAAAACCTTGCCGTTTGCAGCAACATGGACGAGCCTAGAGGTCATCATGCTGAGTGAAATAAATCAGACACATACATGTTTCACTTACATGTGGAATCCTAAAAGCAAAACAAAACAAAACAAAACAGAGATAGACTCCTAAATACAGAAAACCAGCTGGTGGTTACCATGGAGAGGAAGCATAGAGGGGCAGGCAAAATAGGCGAAGGTCATTAAGCGGTAACCATGTTAAAATTTCCAGTTACAAAATAAATGTCATGCAGCTACAATGTACAGCACTATATAATTGTATTGTAAAGCTGTTACAATATTGTTGACTATGCTTGTGTATGCTTTTGTTGACTCTATTGGTACCTATGAAGTATAGTCAACAACATTGTAACAACTTTGTACGGTGACAGATGGTATTATACAGCAACACTTTTTTAAAAGCCCAGAGTATACTTAATGGGTCTCCGTGTGACCCCACTTTCATCATCTGACTGAAGTGGTACCTGCAGTGCTTCCTCATGGGGACCAGGCCGTCCCGGGGGACGCTGCCTGCTTTGTGCTTCGGTGCCACAGAAGCACACCCAGCAAATAGCCACGGGCCCTTTTAAAAGGAGTCGGGTTAAATATTTGTGATTTGATTTTGTAGAAAACATAACTGCTCACAGCCAATAGTTTCTGGATATTGGTGCACATCAGTCTGTGAGTTAACACATCATAACACAAATAGCATCAAACAACGCTAACCTAGTTTTCTATAAATCTGACATGGACAATTTCTGCTTCTCAGATTTACAGACTTTTAAACTTGATGCGAAAATAAAAAATGTGGGGAATATTTATTTACCTACCGAGAAGACCTAAAAACCATTGGACGTGCCTAAAATGCCACAGTATGCACTTGACCGATGACCGTTTTACTATGTGCTTCCTGAGCCTGAATGGAATCCTTATCAGCAGCAGCAGCAGGAGCAGTGGGTAAAATGTGTTCCATCAGCCCTGCGATGGATGCTTTGCGAGCATCAGTCACCGGCACTGACGGGCACTTGGAGAGAAACCGAAGTCTACGGCAGTTAAGCAACATACCTGGAGTCATTTAGCTCGCAACTGCTTAGAACTGGGAGGCTTCTTGAACCTCAGTTTTTATCCACTGTGCTGCAATTCTCTAAAAATCACCAGACAGCTTTGAATATTATTTCAGAAAATACAGCTAATTTATTCTTATCAGGTAGCTCAAATGCAAGTTAGCTGGCTTACTCTCAGATGATGCCTATAAAATTTTCAATAACAGGGTAGAATTCGGTGCAGGGCAGTCACGAGCACCTATGATCTTCCAATTTCACATTGTAAAATGAATTACAGTAACTAATAAATTTGGCTAATCAATGTTTTTATAATTCGCATTATTCAGATCTTACATGGAAGCAACCGTCTTACTAGAGACATAATTTAACCATGTCACAACAAGCACGACTAATATTTATGGAGCACTCACTATACGATTAAGATCGGATACAAAAATAGGCCCGCTCCGTACCCTGTCCTGCTCCTGCACCCTTTCCCTACACCGAAGCTGCTGCCTATTCTCCCGTACTGGGTTTTCATCATGGGCACTACTGACATCTGAGGTCGAGTGATTTTTTGATGGGGGGCTGTCTTTCCTGTTGCAGTATGTTTAGCACTAGCCTTGGCCTCGAACCACCAGATGCCAGCAGCACTACTTCCCCATTTGCAACAACCATTTAAGAAGCAGTTAATATTCTCAATCGACTGTTTGTTACAGCAAGGTCACTTCTGAAGCACGTGGACCTGGAGGGAAGCTAGCTATGAAAATAGAATGCATCCGGAAAGACAGAGGGAGAGCCGTGCTTAAGGTACAACCTGCTCTCAGTGCTACAAAACCGGATTAGATGCATTACAATGTCTAAGGCAGAAGAAGGCATTGAAGGGAAGAGGGAATTCACAGCAGTGTCCTTTTTCTATGAACAACTGCCACCAAACAACACAAGAAGAGTTGGCTTCTATTGACCATTTATTTACTACAAGTAAAAAAACTGAGTGGGGCCCTTTAAATGCAGCAACTCACTTGCTTCTCACAGTAACTCTATTTGTAATAAGTATTATTACCTGTAATTCACAGATGAGTCGACTGAATCTAAAGAATCACAGAGCTGGAAAACCTCAGGGCTGGAATTTGAACCCAACTCAGTAATCATTTAAAAATATTTATATCCTACTTGTTGCACAAAAAT